>JAKSZU010000039.1:2239266-2501968 GCA_026018925.1 Tupaia tana | reverse complement strand
TTCCACATGGATACTCGGAAATAGATATTTTAGTGCACAGGCGAAATGAAGATTTTCTACTCTAATTCAGCCTCCAGCAAGCAAAGCTAATGTTGTAGGGAGCCCCTCTGGCCTCTATCCCTGTCCCTGTGTCTCTGAGTTCTCTGTCTCTCTCTGCTCTTGTCTCCTTATTTTTTTTTGGTATTTTTCCTTTTTACGATTTTTTTAAAGGTAGAATTTCTCTCTGGCTCTCAGCTCCATCGTTTGTTTTGTTAATAAGCCCTTCCGCTCCTTTCTCCCAGGCAGGAGAGTTGAGCCATTCTCTGAGAAGGATCCACATGGATACTGGGAACTAGATATTTCAGGGCACATGCGAAATGAATATTTTCTACTCATAATTCAGCCCTCAGCAAGCAAAGCTAGTGTGGTAGGAAGCCCCTCTGGTCTCTATCCCTGTCAATGTGCCTCTGATGTCTCTGTCTCACTCTGCTACTGTCTTCTCATATTTTTTTGGTAATTTTTCCTTTTTACGATTTTTTTAAAGGTAGAATTTCTCTCTGGCTCTCAGCTCCATCTTTGTTTTGTTAATAAGACCTTCTGCTCCTTTCTCCCATGCAGGAGGGTTGAGCAATTCTCTGAGAAGAATCCACATGGATACTGGGAACTAGATATTTCAGGCACAGGAGAAGTGAAGATTTTATACTCATAATTCAGCCTCCAGCAAGCAAAGCTAGGGTGGTAGGTAGCCCCACTGGCCTCTATCCCTGTCCCTGTGTCTCTGAGGTCTCTGTCTATCTCTGCACATGTCTCCTCATTTTTTTTGGTAATTTTTCATTTTTACGATTTTTTTAAAGGTAGAATTTCTCTCTGGCTCTCAGCTCCATCTTTTGTTTTGTTAATAAGCCCTTCTGCTCCTTTCTCCCGTGCAGGAGATTTGAGCTATTCTCTGAGAAAAATCCACATGGATACTGGGAACTAGATATTTCAGGCACAGGAGAAATGAAGATTTTGTACTCATAATTCAGTCTCCAGCAAGCAAAGCTAGTGTGGTAGGGAGCCCCTCTGGCCTTCTATAACTGTCCCTGTGTCTGTGAGGTGTCTGTCTCTCTCTGTTCCTGTCTCCTCATGATTTTTTTTTTTTAATTTTTCCTTTTTACGACTTTTTTAAAGGTAGAATTTCTCTCTGGCTCTCAATTCCATCTTTTGTTTTGCTAATAAGCCCTTCTGCTCCTTTCTCCCAGGCAGGAGATTTGAGCCATTCTCTGAGAAGGATCCACATGGATACTGGGAACTAGATATTTCAGGCACAGCAGAAATGAAGATTTTCTACTCATAATTCAGCCTCCCGCAAGCAAAGCTAGTGTGGTAGGGAGCCCCTCTTGCCTTCTATAACTGTCCCTGTGTCTCTGAGGTCTCTGTCTCTCTCTGCTCCTGTCTCCTCATTTTTTATTGATAATTTTTCCTTTTTACGACTTTTTTAAAGGTAGAATTTCTCTCTTACTCTCAGCTCCATCTTTTGTTTTGTTAATAAGCCCTTCTGCTCCTTTCTCCTAGGCAGGAGAGTTTAGCCATTCTCTGAGAAGTATCCACATGGATACTTGGAACTAGATATTTCAGGCACAGGAGAAATGAAGATTTTTCTACTCATAATTCAGCCTCCAGCAAGCAAAGCTATTGTGGTAGGGAGACCCTCTGGCCTCTATCCCTTTCCCTGTGTCTCTGAGGTCTTTGTCTCTCTCTGCTCCTGTCTCCCCATGTTTTTTGGTAGTTTTTCCTTTTTACGATTTTTTTTAAAGGTAGAATATCTCTCTGGCTCTCAGCTCCATGTTTTGTTTTGTTAATAAGCCCTTCTGCTCCTTTCTCCCAGGCAGGAGAGTTGAGCCATTCTCCGAGAAGGAGCCACATGGATACTGGGAACTAGATATTTCAGGCACAGGAGAAATGAAGATTTTCTACTCATAATTCAGCCTCCAGCAAGCAAAGCTAGTGTGGTAGGGAGCCTCTCTGGCCTTCTATCCCTGTCCCTGTGTCTCTGAGGTCTCTGTCTCTCTCTGCTCCTGTCTCCTCATTATTTTTTTTGTAATTTTTCTTTTTACGATTTTTTTAAAGGTAGAATTTCTCTCTGGATCTCAGCTCCATCTTTTGTTTTCTTAATAAGCCCTTCTGCTCCTTTCTCCCAGGCAGGAGAGTTGAGCCATTCTCTGAGAAGATTCCACATGGATACTGGGAACTAGATATTTCAGGCACAGGAGAAATGAAGATTTTCTACTCTTGACTCAGCCTCCAGCAAGCAAAGCTAGTGTGGTAGGGAGCCCCTCTGGCCTTCTATCCCTGTCCCTGTGTCTCTGAGGTCTCTGTCTCTCTCTGCTCCTGTCTCGTCATTTTTTTTGGTAATTTTTCCTTCTTACGATTTTTTTAAAGGTAGAATTTCTCTCTGGCTCTCAGCTCCATCTTTTTTTTTTTTAAGAAGCCCTTCTGCTCCTTTCTCCCAGGCAGGAGAGTTGAGCCAATCTCTGAGAAGGATCCACATGTATACTGGGAACTAGATATTTCAGGGCACATGCGAAATGAAGATTTTCTACTCATAATTCAGCCCTCAGCAAGCAAAGCTAGTGTGGTAGGGAGCCCCTCTGGCATCTATCCCTGTCACTGTGTCTCTGATGTCTCTGTCTCTCTCTGCTCCGGTCTTCTCATATTTTTTTGGTAATTTTTCCTTTTTACGATTTTTTTAAAGGTAGAATTTCTCTCTGGCTCTCAGCTCCATCTTTTGTTTTGTTAATAAGACCTTCTGCTCCTTTCTCCCATGCAGGAGGGTTGAGCAATTCTCTGAGAAGAATCCACATGGATACTGGGAATTAGATACTTCAGGCACAGGAGAAATGAAGATTTTCTACTCATAATTCAGCCTCCAGCAAGCAAAGCTAGGGTGGTAGGGAGCCCCACTGGCCTCTATCTCTGTCCCTGTGTCTCTGAGGTCTCTGTCTATCTCTGCACCTGTCTCCTCATTTTTTTTTGGTAATTTTTCCTTTTTACGATTTTTTTAAAGGTAAATTTCTCTCTGGCTCTCAGCTCCATCTATTGTTTTGGTAATAAGCCCTTCTGCTCCTTTCTCCCAGGCAGGAGAGTTGAGCTATTCTCTGAGAAGGATCCACATGGATACTGGGAACTAGATATTTCAGGCACAGGAGAAATGAAGATTTTCTACTCATAATTCAGCCTCCAGCAAGCAAAGCTAGTGTGGTAGGGAGCCCCTCTGGCCTTCTATAACTGTCCCTGTGTCTCTGAGGTCTCTGTCTCTCTCTGCTCCTGTCTCCTCATTTTTTATTGATAATTTTTCCTTTTTACGACTTTTTTAAAGGTAGAATTTCTCTCTTACTCTCAGCTCCATCTTTTGTTTTGTTAATAAGTCCTTCTGCTCCTTTCTCCCAGGCAGGAGAGTTGAGCCATTCTCTGAGAAGTATCCACATGGATACTGGGAACTAGATATTTCAGGCACAGGAGAAATAAAGATTTTCTACTCATAATTCAGACTCCAGAAAACAAATCTAGTGTGGTAGGGAGCCCCTCTGGCCTTCTATCCCTGTCCCTGTGTCTCTGAGTTCTCTGTCTCTCTCTGCTCCTGTCTCCTCATGTTTTTTTGGTAATTTTCCCTTTTTACGATTTTTTTAAAGGTAGAATTTCTCTCTGGCTCTCAGCTACATCTTTTGTTTTGTTAATAAGCCCTTCTGCTCCTTTCTCCCAGGCAGGAGAGTTGAGCCATTCTCTGAGTAGATTCCACATGGATACTGGGTACTAGATATTTCAGGGCACAGGCGAAATGAAGATTTTCTGCTCATAATTCAGCCTACAGCAAGCAAAGCTAGTGTGGTAGGGAGCCCCTCTGGCCTCTATCCCTATCCCTGTGTCTCTGAGGTCTCTGTTTCTCTCTGCTCCTGTCTCCTCATTTTTTTTTTTTTGTAATTTTTCCTTTTTACGATTTTTTTAAAGGTAGAATTTCTCTCTGGCTCTCAGCTCCATCTTTTGTTTGTTAATAAGCCCTTCTGCTCCTTTCTCCCTGGCAGGAGAGTTGAGCCATTCTCTGAGAAGTTCCCACATGGATACTGGGAACAAGATATTTCAGGGCACAGGCGAAATGAAGATTTTTCTACTCATAATTCACCCTCCAGCAAGCAAAGCTAGTGTGGTAGGGAGACCCTCTGGTCTCTATGCCTGTCCCTGTGTCTCCGAGGTCTCTGTCTCTCTCTGCTCCTGTCTCCCCATGTTTTTTTTAGTTTTTCCTTTTTACGATTTTTTTTAAAGGTAGAATATCTCTCTGGTTCTCAGCTCCATGTTTTTTTTTGTTAATAAGACCTTCTGCTCCTTTCTCTCAGGCAGGAGAGTTGAGCCATTCTCCGAGAAGAAGCCACATGGATACTGGGAACTAGATATTTCAGGCACAGGAGAAATGAAGATTTTCTACTCATAATTCAGCCTCCAGCAAGCAAAGCTAGTGTGGTAGGGAGCCTCTCTGGCCTTCTATCCCTGTCCCTGTGTCTCTGAGTTCTCTGTCTGTCTCCGCTCCTATCTCCTCATTTTTTTTTTGTACTTTTTCTTTTTACGATTTTTTTAAAGGTAGAATTTCTCTCTGTCTCTCAGCTCCATCTTTTGTTTGTTAATAAGCCCTTCAGCTCCTTTCTCCGAGGAAGGAGAGTTGAGCCATTCTCTGAGAAGTTTCCACATGGATACTGGGAACTAGATATTTCAGGGCACAGGCGAAATGAAGATTTTTCTACTCATAATTCAGCCTCCAGCAAGCAAAGCTAGTGTGGTAGGGAGCCCCTGTGGCCTTGTATCCCTGTCCTTGTGTCTCTGAGGTCTCTGTCTCTCTCTGCTCCTGTCTCCTCATTTTTTTTTTTGGTAATTTTTCCTTTTTACGATTTTTTTAAAGGAAGAATTTCTCTCTGGCTCTCAGCTCCATCTTTTGTTTTGTTAATAAGCCCTTCTGCTCCTTTCTCCCAGGCAGGAGAGTTGAGCCATTCTCTGAGAAGAATCCACATGGATACTGTTAACTAGATATTTCAGGCACAGCAGAAATGAAGATTTTCTACTCGTAATTCAGCCTCCAGCAAGCAAAGCTAGTGTGGTAGGGAGCCCGTCTCCTTCTATCCCTGTCCCTGTGTCTCTGAGGTCTCTGTCTCTCTCTGTTCCTGTCTCCTCATGTTTTTTTGTTAATTTTTCCTTTTTACGACTTTTTTAAAGGTAGAATTTCTCTCTGGCTCTCAACTCCATCTTTTGTTTTGTTAATAAGCCCTTCTGCTCCTTTCTCCCAGGCAGGAGAGTTGAGCCATTCTCTGAGAAGTATCCACATCATACTGGGAACTAGATATTTCAGGCACAGGAGAAATGAAGATTTTCTACTCATAATTCAGCCTCCAGCAAGCAAAGCTAGTGTGGTAGGGAGCCTCTCTGGCCTTCTATCCCTGTCCCTGTGTCTCTGAGGTCTCTGTCTCTCTCTGCTCCTGTCTCCTCATTTTTTTTTTTTGTAATTTTTCTTTTTACGATTTTTTTAAAGGTAGAATTTCTCTCTGGCTCTCAGCTCCATCTTTGTTTGTTAATAAGCCCTTCTGCTCCTTTCTCCCAGGCAGGAGAGTTGAGCCATTCTCTGAGAAGTTTCTACATGGATACTAGGAACTAGATATTTCAGGGCACAGGCGAAATGAAGATTTTTCTACTCATAATTCAGCCTCCAGCAAGCAAAGCTAGTGTGGTAGGGAGCCCCTCTGGCCTCTATCCCTGTCCCTGTGTCTCTGAGGTCTCTGTCTCTCTCTGCTCCTGTCTCCTCATGTTTTTTGGTAATTTTTCCTTTTTTCGATTTTTTTTAAAAGGTAGAATTTCTCTCTGGCTCTCAGCTCCATGTTTTGTTTTGTTAATAATCCCTTTTGCTACTTTCTCCCAGGCAGGAGAGTTGAGCCATTCACTGAGAAGAATCCACATGGATACTGGGAACTAGATATTTCAGGCACAGGAGATATGAAGATTTTCTACTCATAATTCAGCCTCCAGCAAGCAAATCTAGTGTGGTAGGGAGCTCCTCTGGCCTTCTATCCCGGTCCTTGTGTCTCTGAGGTCTCTGTCTGTCTCTGCTCCTGTCTCCACATTTTTTTTTTGGTAATTTTTCCTTTTTACGATTTTTTTAAAGTTAGAATTTCTCTCTGGCTCTCAGCTCCATCTTTTGTTTTGTTAATAAGCCCTTCTGCTCCTTTCTCCCGGGCAGGAGAGTTGAGCTATTCTCTGAGAAAAATCCACATGGATACTGGGAACTAGATATTTCAGGCACAGGAGAAATGAAGATTTTCTACTCATAATTCAGCCTCCAGCAAGCAAAGCTAGTGTGGTAGGGATCCCTCTGGCCTTCCATAACTGTCCCTGTGTCTCTGAGGTCTCTGTCTCTCTCTGCTCCTGTCTCCTCATTTTTTATTGGTAATTTTTCCTTTTTACGACTTTTTTAAAGGTAGAATTTCTCTCTTACTCTCAGCTCCATCTTTGTTTTGTTAATAAGCCCTTCTGCTCCTTTCTCCCAGGCAGGAGAGTTGAGCCATTCTCTGAGAAGAATCCACATGGATACTGGGAACTAGATATTTCAGGCAAAGGAGAAATGAAGATTTTCTACTCATAATTCAGCCTCCAGCAAGCAAAGCTAGTGTGGTAGGGAGCCCCTCTGGCCTTCTATCCGTGTCCCTGTGTCTGTGAGGTCTCTGTCTCTCTCTGTTCCTGTCTCCTCATGTTTTTTTTTTTAATTTTTCCTTTTTACGACTTTTTTAATAGGTAGAATTTCTCTCTGGCTCTCAATTCCATCTTTGGTTTGTTAATAAGCCCTTCTGCTCCTTTCTCCCAGGCAGGAGATTTGAGCCATTCTCTGAGAAGGATCCCCATGGATACTGGGAACTAGATATTTCAGGCACAGGAGAAATGAAGATTTTCTACACATAATTCTGTCTACAGCAAGCAAAGCTAGTGTGGTAGGGAGCCCCTCTGGCCTTCTCTCCCTGTCCCTGTTTCTCTGAGGACTCTGTCTCTCTCTGCTCCTGTCTCCTCAATTTTTTTGGTAATTTTTCCTTTTTACGATTTTTTTAAATGTAGAATTTCTCTCTGGCTCTCAGCTCCATCTTTTGTTTTTTTACTAAGCGCTTCTGCTCCTTTCTCCCAGGCAGGAGAGTAGAGCCATTCTCTGAGAAGTTTCCACATGGATACTCGGAAATAGTTATTTCAGCGCACAGGCGAAATGAAGATTTTCTACTCATAATTCAGCCTCCAGCAAGCAAAGCTAGTGTGGTAGGGAGTCCCTCTGGCCTCTATCCCTTTCCCTGTGTCTCTGAGTTCTCTGTCTCTCTCTGCTCCTGTCTCCTCATTTTTTTTTGGTAATTTTTCCTTTTTACGATTTTTTTAAAGGTAGAATTTCTCTCTGGCTCTCAGCTCCATCTTTTGTTTGTTAATAAGCCCTTCTGCTCCTTTCTCCCAGGCAGGAGAGTTGAGCCATTCTCTGAGAAGTTTCCACATGGATACTGGGAACTAGATATTTCAGGGCACAGGCGAAATGAAGATTTTTCTACTCATAATTCAGCCTCCAGCAAGCAAAGCTAGTGTGGTAGGAGCCCCTCTGACCTCTATCCCTGTCCCTGTGTTTCTGAGGTCTCTGTCTCTCTCTGCTCCTGTTTCCACATTTTTTTTGGTAATTTTACCTTTTTTCGATTTTTTTAAAGGTAGAATTTCTCTCTGGCTCTCAGCTCCATGTTTTGTTTTGTTAATAAGCCCTTCTGCTACTTTCTCCCAGGCAGGAGAGTTGAGCCATTCTCTGAGAAGTATCCACATGGATACTGGGAACTAGATATTTCAGGCACAGGAGATATAAAGATTTTCTACTCATAATTCAGCCTCCAGCAAGCAAAGCTAGTGTGGTAGGGAGCCCCTCTGGCCTACTATCCCGGTCCTTGTGTCTCTGAGGTCTCTGTCTCTCTGTGCTCTTGTCTCCTCATTTTTTTTTTGGTAATTTTTCCTTTTTAAGATTTTTTTAAAGGAAGAATTTCTCTCTGGCTCTCAGCTCCATCTTTTGTTTTCTTAATAAGCCCTTCTGCACCTTTCTCCCAGGCAGGAGAGTTGAGCCATTCTCTGAGAAGGATCCACATGGATACTGGGAACTAGATATTTCAGGCACAGCAGAAATGAAGATTTTCTACTCTTGATTCAGACTCCAGTAAGCAAAGCTATTGTGGTAGGGAGCCCCTCTGGCCTTCTATCCCTGTCCCTGTGTCTCTGAGGTCTCTGTCTCTCTCTGCTCCTGTCTCCTCATTTTTTTTGGTAATTTTTCCTTCTTACGATTTTTTTAAAGGTAGAATTTCTCTCTTGCTCTCAGCTCCGTCTTTTTTTTTTTTTTAAGAAGCCCTTCTGCTCCTTTCTCCCAGGCAGGAGAGTTGAGCCATTCTCTGAGAAGGATCCACATGGATACTGGGAACTAGATATTTCAGGGCACATGCAAAATGAAGATTTTCTACTCATAATTCAGCCCTCAGCAAGCAAAGCTAGTGTGGTAGGGAGCCCCTCTGGTCTCTATCCCGGTCAATGTGTCTCTGATGTCTCTGTCTCACTCTGCTGATGTCTTCTCATATTTTTTTGGTAATTTTTCCTTTTGACGACTATTTTAAAGGTAGAATTTCTCTCTTACTCTCAGCTCCATCTTTGTTTTGTTAATAAGCCCTTCTACTCCTTTCTCCCAGGCAGGAGAGTTGAGCCATTCTCTGAGAAGATTCCACATGGATACTGGGAACTAGATATTTCAGGCACAGGAGAAATGAAGATTTTCTACTCATAATTCAGCCTCCAGCAAGAAAAGCTAGTGTGGTAGGGAGCCCCTCTGGCCTTCTATCCCTGTCCCTGTGTCTGTGAGGTGTCTGTCTCTCTCTGTTCCTGTCTCCTCATGTTTTTTTTTTTTAATTTTTCCTTTTTACGACTTTTTTAAAGGTAGAATATTTCTCTCTGGCTCTCAATTCCATCTTTTGTTTTGTTAATAAGCCCTTCTGCTCCTTTCTCCCAGGCAGGAGATTTGAGCCATTCTCTGAGAAGGATCCACATGGATACTGGGAACTAGATATTTCAGGCACAGGAGAAATGAAGATTTTCTACTCATAATTCTGCCTCCAGCAAGCAAACCTATGGTGGTAGCGAGCCCCACTGGCCTCTATCCCTGTCCCTGTGTCTCTGAGGTCTCTGTCTATCTCTGCACCTGTTTCCTCATTTTTTTTGGTAATTTTTCCTTTTTACGATTTTTTTAAATGTAGAATTTCTCTCTCGCTCTCAGCTCCATCTTTTGTTTTGTTAATAAGACCTTCTGCTCCTTTCTCCCATGCAGGAGGGTTGAGCAATTCTCTGAGAAGAATCCACATGGATACTGGGAAGTAGATATTTCAGGCACAGGAGAAGTGAAGATTTTCTACTCATAATTCAGCCTCCATCAAGCAAAGCTAGGGTGGTAGGTAGCCCCACTGGCCTCTATCCCTGTCCCTGTGTCTCTGAGGTCTCTGTCTATCTCTGCACCTGTCTCCTCATTTTTTTTGGTAATTTTTCCTTTTTACGATTTTTTTAAAGGTAGAATTTCTCTCTGGCTCTCAGCTCCATCTTTTGTTTTGTTAATAAGCCCTTCTGCTCCTTTCTCCCGGGCAGGAGAGTTGAGCTATTCTCCGAGAAAAATCCACATGGATTCTGGGAACTAGATATTTCAGGCACAGGAGAAATGAAGATTTTCTACTCATAATTCAGCCTCCAGCAAGCAAAGCTAGTGTGGTAGGGAGTCCCTCTGGCCTTCTATAACTGTCCCTGTGTCTCTGAGGTCTCTGTCTCTCTCTGCTCCTGTCTCCTCATTTTTTATTGGTAATTTTTCCTTTTTACGACTTTTTTAAAGGTAGAATTTCTCTCTTACTCTCAGCTCCATCTTTGTTTTGTTAATAAGCCCTTCTGCTCCTTTCTCCCAGGCAGGAGAGTTGAGCCATTCTCTGAGAAGAATCCACATGGATACTGGGAATTAGATATTTCAGGCAAAGGAGAAATGAAGATTTTCTACTCATAATTCAGCCTCCAGCAAGCAAAGCTAGTGTGGTAGGGAGCCCCTCTGGCCTTCTATCCCTATCCCTGTGTCTGTGAGGTCTCTGTCTCTCTCTGTTCCTGTCTCCTCATGTTTTTTTTTTAATTTTTCCTTTTTACGACTTTTTTAATAGGTAGAATTTCTCTCTGGCTCTCAATTCCATCTTTGGTTTGTTAATAAGCCCTTCTGCTCCTTTCTCCCAGGCAGGAGATTTGAGCCATTCTCTGAGAAGGATCCACATGGATACTGGGAACTAGATATTTCAGGCACAGGAGAAATGAAGATTTTCTACACATAATTCTGCCTACAGCAAGCAAAGCTAGTGTGGTAGGGAGCCCCTCTGGCCTTCTCTCCCTGTCTCTGTTTCTCTGAGGACTCTGTCTCTCTCTGCTCCTGTCTCCTCAATTTTTTTGGTAATTTTTCCTTTTTACGATTTTTTTAAAGGTAGAATTTCTCTCTGGCTCTCAGCTCCATCTTTTGTTTTGTTACTAAGCCCTTCTGCTCCTTTCTCCCAGGCAGGAGAGTAGAGCCATTCTCTGAGAAGATTCCACATGGATACTCGGAAATAGTTACTTCAGCGCACAGGCGAAATGAAGATTTTCTACTCATAATTCAGCCTCCAGCAAGCAAAGCTAGTGTGGTAGGGAGTCCCTCTGGCCTCTATCCCTTTCCCTGTGTCTCTGAGGTCTCTGTCTCTCTCTGCTCCTGCCTCCTCATGTTTTTTTGGTAATTTTTCCTTTTTATGATTTTTTTAAACGTAGAATTTCTCTCTGGCTCTCAGCTCCATCTTTTGTTTTGTTAATAGGATCTTCTGCTCTTTTCTCCCAGGCAGGAGAGTTGAGCCATTCTCTGAGAAGGGTCCACATGGATACTGGGAACTAGATATTTCAGGCACAGGAGAAAGGAAGATTTTCTACTCATAATTCAGCCTCCAGCAAGCAAAGCTAGAGTGGTAGGGAGTCCCTCTGTCCTTCTATCCCTGTCCCTGTTTCTCTGAGGTCTCTGTCTCTCTCTGCTCCGGTCTCCTCATTTTTTTTTGGTAATTTTTCCTTTTTACAATTTTTTTAAAGGTGAATTTTCTCTGGCTCTCAGCTCCATCATTTGTTTTGTTACTAAGCCCTTCTGCCCCTTTCTCCCAGGCAGGAGAGTAGAGCCATTCTCTGAGAAGAATCCACATGGATACTCGGAACTAGATATTTCAGGCACAGGAGAAATGAAGATTTTCTACTCTTGATTCAGCCTCCGGCAAGCAAAGCTAGTGTGGTAGGGAGCCCCTCTGGCCTTCTATAACTGTCCCTGTGTCTCTGAGGTCTCTGTCTCTCTCTGCTCCTGTCTCCTCATATTTTTTTGGTAATTTTCCTTTTTTACGATTTTTTTAAAGGTAGAATTTCTCTCTGGCTCTCAGCTCAATCTTTTGTTTTGTTAATAAGCCCTTCTGCTCCTTTCTCCCATGCAGGAGGGTTGAGCAATTCCCTGAGAAGTATCCACTTGGATACTGGGAACTAGATATTTCAGGCACAGGAGAAATGAAGATTTTCTACTCATAATTCAGCCTCCAGCAAGCAAAGCTAGGGTGGTCGGGTGCCCCTCTGGCCTTCTATCCCTGTCCCTGTGTCTCTGAGGTCTCTGTCTATCTCTGCTCCTGTCTCCTCATTTTTTTTTTGTAATTTTTCCTTTTTACGATTTTTTTAAAGGTAGAATTTCTCTCTGGCTCTCAGCTCCATCTTTTGTTTGTTAATAGGCCCTTCTGCTCCTTTCTCCCTGGCAGGAGAGCTGAGCCATTCTCTGAGAAGAATCCACATGGAAAATGGGAACTAGATATTGCAGGCACAGGAGTAATGAAGATTTTCTACTCCTAACTCAGCCCCCAGCAAGCAAAGCTAGTGTGGTAGGGAGCCCCTCTGGCCTCTATCCCTGTCCCTGTGTCTCTGAGGTCTCTGTCTCTCTCTGCTCCTGTCTCCTCATGTTTTTTTGGTAATTTTTCATTTTTACGATTTTTTTAAATGTAGAATTTCTCTCTGGCTCTCAGCTCCATCTTTTGTTTTGTTAATAAGCCCTTCTGCTCCTTTCTCCCAGGCAGGAGAGTTGAGCCATTCTCTGAGATGAATCCACATGGATACTGGGAACTAGATATTTCAGGCACAGGAGAAATGAAGATTTTCTACTCATAATTCAGCCTCCAGCAAGCAAAGCTAGTGTGGTAGGGAGGCCCTCTGGCATTCTATCCCTGTCCCTGTGTCTCTGAGGTCTGTCTCTCTCTGCTCCTGTCTCCTCATTTTTTATTGGTAATTTTTCCGTTTTAAGATTTTTTTCAAGGTAGAATTTCTCTCTGGCTCTCAGCTCCATCTTTTGTTTGTTAATAGGCCCTTCTGCTCCTTTCTCCCAGGCAGGAGAGTTGAGCCATTCTCTGAGTAGATTCCACATGGATACTGGGTACTAGATATTTCAGGGCACAGGCGAAATGAAGATTTTCTGCTCATAATTCAGCCTACAGCAAGCAAAGCTAGTGTGGTAGGGAGCCCCTCTGGCCTCTATCCCTATCCCTGTGTCTCTGAGGTCTCTGTTTCTCTCTGCTCCTGTCTCCTCATTTTTTTTTTTTTGGTAATTTTTCCTTTTTACGATTTTTTTAAAGGTAGAATTTCTCTCTGGCTCTCAGCTCCATCTTTTGTTTGTTAATAAGCCCTTCTGCTCCTTTCTCCCTGGCAGGAGAGTTGAGCCATTCTCTGAGAAGTTCCCACATGGATACTGGGAACAAGATATTTCAGGGCACAGGCGAAATGAAGATTTTTCTACTCATAATTCAGCCTCCAGCAAGCAAAGCTAGTGTGGTAGGGAGACCCTCTGGTCTCTATCCCTGTCCCTGTGTCTCCGAGGTCTCTGTCTCTCTCTGCTCCTGTCTCCCCATGTTTTTTTTAGTTTTTCCTTTTTACGATTTTTTTTAAAGGTAGAATATCTCTCTGGTTCTCAGCTCCATGTTTTTTTTTGTTAATAAGACCTTCTGCTCCTTTCTCTCAGGCAGGAGAGTTGAGCCATTCTCCGAGAAGAAGCCACATGGATACTGGGAATTAGATATTTCAGGCACAGGAGAAATGAAGATTTTCTACTCATAATTCAGCCTCCAGCAAGCAAAGCTAGTGTGGTAGGGAGCCTCTCTGGCCTTCTATCCCTGTCCCTGTGTCTCTGAGTTCTCTGTCTGTCTCCGCTCCTGTCTCCTCATTTTTTTTTTGTACTTTTTCTTTTTACGATTTTTTTAAAGGTAGAATTTCTCTCTGTCTCTCAGCTCCATCTTTTGTTTGTTAATAAGCCCTTCAGCTCCTTTCTCCCAGGAAGGAGAGTTGAGCCATTCTCTGAGAAGTTTCCACATGGATACTGGGAACTAGATATTTCAGGGCACAGGCGAAATGAAGATTTTTCTACTCATAATTCAGCCTCCAGCAAGCAAAGCTAGTGTGGTAGGGAGCCCCTGTGGCCTTGTATCCCTGTCCTTGTGTCTCTGAGGTCTCTGTCTCTCTCTGCTCCTGTCTCCTCATTTTTTTTTTGGTAATTTTTCCTTTTTACGATTTTTTTAAAGGAAGAATTTCTCTCTGGCTCTCAGCTCCATCTTTTGTTTTGTTAATAAGCCCTTCTGCTCCTTTCTCCCAGGCAGGAGAGTTGAGCCATTCTCTGAGAAGAATCCACATGGATACTGTTAACTAGATATTTCAGGCACAGCAGAAATGAAGATTTTCTACTCGTAATTCAGCCTCCAGCAAGCAAAGCTAGTGTGGTAGGGAGCCCGTCTCCTTCTATCTCTGTCCCTGTGTCTCTGAGGTCTCTGTCTCTCTCTGTTCCTGTCTCCTCATGTTTTTTTGTTAATTTTTCCTTTTTACGACTTTTTTAAAGGTAGAATTTCTCTCTGGCTCTCAACTCCATCTTTTGTTTTGTTAATAAGCCCTTCTGCTCCTTTCTCCCAGGCAGGAGAGTTGAGCCATTCTCTGAGAAGTATCCACATCATACTGGGAACTAGATATTTCAGGCACAGGAGAAATGAAGATTTTCTACTCATAATTCAGCCTCCAGCAAGCAAAGCTAGTGTGGTAGGGAGCCTCTCTGGCCTTCTATCCCTGTCCCTGTGTCTCTGAGGTCTCTGTCTCTCTCTGCTCCTGTCTCCTCATTTTTTTTTTTTGTAATTTTTCTTTTTACGATTTTTTTAAAGGTAGAATTTCTCTCTGGCTCTCAGCTCCATCTTTGTTTGTTAATAAGCCCTTCTGCTCCTTTCTCCCAGGCAGGAGAGTTGAGCCATTCTCTGAGAAGTTTCTACATGGATACTAGGAACTAGATATTTCAGGGCACAGGCGAAATGAAGATTTTTCTACTCATAATTCAGCCTCCAGCAAGCAAAGCTAGTGTGGTAGGGAGCCCCTCTGGCCTCTATCCCTGTCCCTGTGTCTCTGAGGTCTCTGTCTCTCTCTGCTCCTGTCTCCTCATGTTTTTTGGTAATTTTTCCTTTTTTCGATTTTTTTTAAAAGGTAGAATTTCTCTCTGGCTCTCAGCTCCATGTTTTGTTTTGTTAATAATCCCTTTTGCTACTTTCTCCCAGGCAGGAGAGTTGAGCCATTCACTGAGAAGAATCCACATGGATACTGGGAACTAGATATTTCAGGCACAGGAGATATGAAGATTTTCTACTCATAATTCAGCCTCCAGCAAGCAAATCTAGTGTGGTAGGGAGCTCCTCTGGCCTTCTATCCCGGTCCTTGTGTCTCTGAGGTCTCTGTCTGTCTCTGCTCCTGTCTCCACATTTTTTTTTTTGGTAATTTTTCCTTTTTACGATTTTTTTAAAGTTAGAATTTCTCTCTGGCTCTCAACTCCATCTTTTGTTTTGTTAATAAGCCCTTCTGCTCCTTTCTCCCGGGCAGGAGAGTGGAGCTATTCTCTGAGAAAAATCCACATGGATACTGGGAACTAGATATTTCAGGCACGGGAGAAATGAAGATTTTCTACTCATAATTCAGCCTCCAGCAAGCAAAGCTAGTGTGGTAGGGATCCCTCTGGCCTTCCATAACTGTCCCTGTGTCTCTGAGGTCTCTGTCTCTCTCTGCTCCTGTCTCCTCATTTTTTATTGGTAATTTTTCCTTTTTACGACTTTTTTAAAGGTAGAATTTCTCTCTTACTCTCAGCTCCATCTTTGTTTTGTTAATAAGCCCTTCTGCTCCTTTCTCCCAGGCAGGAGAGTTGAGCCATTCTCTGAGAAGAATCCACATGGATACTGGGAACTAGATATTTCAGGCAAAGGAGAAATGAAGATTTTCTACTCATAATTCAGCCTCCAGCAAGCAAAGCTAGTGTGGTAGGGAGCCCCTCTGGCCTTCTATCCGTGTCCCTGTGTCTGTGAGGTCTCTGTCTCTCTCTGTTCCTGTCTCCTCATGTTTTTTTTTTTAATTTTTCCTTTTTACGACTTTTTTAATAGGTAGAATTTCTCTCTGGCTCTCAATTCCATCTTTGGTTTGTTAATAAGCCCTTCTGCTCCTTTCTCCCAGGCAGGAGATTTGAGCCATTCTCTGAGAAGGATCCCCATGGATACTGGGAACTAGATATTTCAGGCACAGGAGAAATGAAGATTTTCTACACATAATTCTGTCTACAGCAAGCAAAGCTAGTGTGGTAGGGAGCCCCTCTGGCCTTCTCTCCCTGTCCCTGTTTCTCTGAGGACTCTGTCTCTCTCTGCTCCTGTCTCCTCAATTTTTTTGGTAATTTTTCCTTTTTACGATTTTTTTAAAGGTAGAATTTCTCTCTGGCTCTCAGCTCCATCTTTTGTTTTTTTACTAAGCGCTTCTGCTCCTTTTTCCCAGGCAGGAGAGTAGAGCCATTCTCTGAGAAGTTTCCACATGGATACTCGGAAATAGTTATTTCTGCGCACAAGCGAAATGAAGATTTTCTACTCATAATTCAGCCTCCAGCAAGCAAAGCTAGTGTGGTAGGGAGTCCCTCTGGCCTCTATCCCTTTCCCTGTGTCTCTGAGTTCTCTGTCTCTCTCTGCTCCTGTCTCCTCATTTTTTTTTGGTAATTTTTCCTTTTTACGATTTTTTTAAAGGTAGAATTTCTATCTGGCTCTCAGCTCCATCTTTTGTTTGTTAATAAGCCCTTCTGCTCCTTTCTCCCAGGCAGGAGAGTTGAGCCATTCTCTGAGAAGTTTCCACATGGATACTGGGAACTAGATATTTCAGGGCACAGGCGAAATGAAGATTTTTCTACTCATAATTCAGCCTCCAGCAAGCAAAGCTAGTGTGGTAGGGAGCCCCTCTGACCTCTATCCCTGTCCCTGTGTTTCTGAGGTCTCTGTCTCTCTCTGCTCCTGTCTCCACATTTTTTTTTGGTAATTTTACCTTTTTTCGATTTTTTTAAAGGTAGAATTTCTCTCTGGCTCTCAGCTCCATGTTTTGTTTTGTTAATAAGCCCTTCTGCTACTTTCTCCCAGGCAGGAGAGTTGAGCCATTCTCTGAGAAGTATCCACATGGATACTGGGAACTAGATATTTCAGGCACAGGAGATATAAAGATTTTCTACTCATAATTCAGCCTCCAGCAAGCAAAGCTAGTGTGGTAGGGAGCCCCTCTGCCCTACTATCCCGGTCCTTGTGTCTCTGAGGTCTCTGTCTCTCTCTGCTCTTGTCTCCTCATTTTTTTTTTTGGTAATTTTTCCTTTTTAAGATTTTTTTAAAGGAAGAATTTCTTTCTGGCTCTCAGCTCCATCTTTTGTTTTCTTAATAAGCCCTTCTGCACCTTTCTCCCAGGCAGGAGAGTTGAGCCATTCTCTGAGAAGGATCCACATGGATACTGGGAACTAGATATTTCAGGCACAGCAGAAATGAAGATTTTCTACTCTTGATTCAGACTCCAGTAAGCAAAGCTAGTGTGGTAGGGAGCCCCTCTGGCCTTCTATCCCTGTCCCTGTGTCTCTGAGGTCTCTGTCTCTCTCTGCTCCTGTCTCCTCATTTTTTTTGGTAATTTTTCCTTCTTACGATTTTTTTAAAGGTAGAATTTCTCTCTTGCTCTCAGCTCCGTCTTTTTTTTTTTTTAAGAAGCCCTTCTGCTCCTTTCTCCCAGGCAGGAGAGTTGAGCCATTCTCTGAGAAGGATCCACATGGATACTGGGAACTAGATATTTCAGGGCACATGCAAAATGAAGATTTTCTACTCATAATTCAGCCCTCAGCAAGCAAAGCTAGTGTGGTAGGGAGCCCCTCTGGTCTCTATCCCGGTCAATGTGTCTCTGATGTCTCTGTCTCACTCTGCTCCTGTCTTCTCATATTTTTTTGGTAATTTTTCCTTTTGACGACTATTTTAAAGGTAGAATTTCTCTCTTACTCTCAGCTCCATCTTTGTTTTGTTAATAAGCCCTTCTACTCCTTTCTCCCAGGCAGGAGAGTTGAGCCATTCTCTGAGAAGATTCCACATGGATACTGGGAACTAGATATTTCAGGCACAGGAGAAATGAAGATTTTCTACTCATAATTCAGCCTCCAGCAAGAAAAGCTAGTGTGGTAGGGAGCCCCTCTGGCCTTCTATCCCTGTCCCTGTGTCTGTGAGGTGTCTGTCTCTCTCTGTTCCTGTCTCCTCATGTTTTTTTTTTTAATTTTTCCTTTTTACGACTTTTTTAAAGGTAGAATATTTCTTTCTGGCTCTCAATTCCATCTTTTGTTTTGTTAATAAGCCCTTCTGCTCCTTTCTCCCAGGCAGGAGATTTGAGCCATTCTCTGAGAAGGATCCACATGGATACTGGGAACTAGATATTTCAGGCACAGGAGAAATGAAGATTTTCTACTCATAATTCTGCCTCCAGCAAGCAAACCTATGGTGGTAGGGAGCCCCACTGGCCTCTATCCCTGTCCCTGTGTCTCTGAGGTCTCTGTCTATCTCTGCACCTGTTTCCTCATTTTTTTTGGTAATTTTTCCTTTTTACGATTTTTTTAAATGTAGAATTTCTCTCTCGCTCTCAGCTCCATCTTTTGTTTTGTTAATAAGACCTTCTGCTCCTTTCTCCCATGCAGGAGGGTTGAGCAATTCTCTGAGAAGAATCCACATGGATACTGGGAAGTAGATATTTCAGGCACAGTAGAAGTGAAGATTTTCTACTCATAATTCAGCCTCCATCAAGCAAAGCTAGGGTGGTAGGTAGCCCCACTGGCCTCTATCCCTGTCCCTGTGTCTCTGAGGTCTCTGTCTATCTCTGCACCTGTCTCCTCATTTTTTTTGGTAATTTTTCCTTTTTACGATTTTTTTAAAGGTAGAATTTCTCTCTGGCTCTCAGCTCCATCTTTTGTTTTGTTAATAAGCCCTTCTGCTCCTTTCTCCCGGGCAGGAGAGTTGAGCTATTCTCCGAGAAAAATCCACATGGATTCTGGGAACTAGATATTTCAGGCACAGGAGAAATGAAGATTTTCTACTCATAATTCAGCCTCCAGCAAGCAAAGCTAGTGTGGTAGGGAGTCCCTCTGGCCTTCTATAACTGTCCCTGTGTCTCTGAGGTCTCTGTCTCTCTCTGCTCCTGTCTCCTCATTTTTTATTGGTAATTTTTCCTTTTTACGACTTTTTTAAAGGTAGAATTTCTCTCTTACTCTCAGCTCCATCTTTGTTTTGTTAATAAGCCCTTCTGCTCCTTTCTCCCAGGCAGGAGAGTTGAGCCATTCTCTGAGAAGAATCCACATGGATACTGGGAATTAGATATTTCAGGCAAAGGAGAAATGAAGATTTTCTACTCATAATTCAGCCTCCAGCAAGCAAAGCTAGTGTGGTAGGGAGCCCCTCTGGCCTTCTATCCCTATCCCTGTGTCTGTGAGGTCTCTGTCTCTCTCTGTTCCTGTCTCCTCATGTTTTTTTTTTTAATTTTTCCTTTTTACGACTTTTTTAATAGGTAGAATTTCTCTCTGGCTCTCAATTCCATCTTTGGTTTGTTAATAAGCCCTTCTGCTCCTTTCTCCCAGGCAGGAGATTTGAGCCATTCTCTGAGAAGGATCCACATGGATACTGGGAACTAGATATTTCACGCACAGGAGAAATGAAGATTTTCTACACATAATTCTGCCTACAGCAAGCAAAGCTAGTGTGGTAGGGAGCCCCTCTGGCCTTCTCTCCCTGTCTCTGTTTCTCTGAGGACTCTGTCTCTCTCTGCTCCTGTCTCCTCAATTTTTTTGGTAATTTTTCCTTTTTACGATTTTTTTAAAGGTAGAATTTCTCTCTGGCTCTCAGCTCCATCTTTTGTTTTGTTACTAAGCCCTTCTGCTCCTTTCTCCCGGGCAGGAGAGTAGAGCCATTCTCTGAGAAGATTCCACATGGATACTCGGAAATAGTTACTTCAGCGCACAGGCGAAATGAAGATTTTCTACTCATAATTCAGCCTCCAGCAAGCAAAGCTAGTGTGGTAGGGAGTCCCTCTGGCCTCTATCCCTTTCCCTGTGTCTCTGAGGTCTCTGTCTCTCTCTGCTCCTGCCTCCTCATTTTTTTTGGTAATTTTTCCTTTTTATGATTTTTTTAAACGTAGAATTTCTCTCTGGCTCTCAGCTCCATCTTTTGTTTTGTTAATAGGATCTTCTGCTCTTTTCTCCCAGGCAGGAGAGTTGAGCCATTCTCTGAGAAGGGTCCACATGGATACTGGGAACTAGATATTTCAGGCACAGGAGAAAGGAAGATTTTCTACTCATAATTCAGCCTCCAGCAAGCAAAGCTAGAGTGGTAGGGAGTCCCTCTGTCCTTCTATCCCTGTCCCTGTTTCTCTGAGGTCTCTGTCTCTCTCTGCTCCGGTCTCCTCATTTTTTTTTGGTAATTTTTCCTTTTTACAATTTTTTTAAGGGTGAATTTTCTCTGGCTCTCAGCTCCATCATTTGTTTTGTTACTAAGCCCTTCTGCCCCTTTCTCCCAGGCAGGAGAGTAGAGCCATTCTCTGAGAAGATTCCACATGGATACTCGGAACTAGATATTTCAGGCACAGGAGAAATGAAGATTTTCTACTCTTGATTCAGCCTCCGGCAAGCAAAGCTAGTGTGGTAGGGAGCCCCTCTGGCCTTCTATAACTGTCCCTGTGTCTCTGAGGTCTCTGTCTCTCTCTGCTCCTGTCTCCTCATATTTTTTTGGTAATTTTCCTTTTTTACGATTTTTTTAAAGGTAGAATTTCTCTCTGGCTCTCAGCTCAATCTTTTGTTTTGTTAATAAGCCCTTCTGCTCCTTTCTCCCAGGCAGTAGAGTTGAGCCATTCTCTGAGAAGATTCCACATGGATACTGGGAACTAGATATTTCAGGCACAGGAGTAATGAAGATTTTCTACTCATAACTCAGCCCCCAGCAAGCAAAGCTAGTGTGGTAGGAAGCCCCTCTGGCCTCTATCCCTGTCCCTGTGTCTCTGAGGTCTCTGTCACTCTCTGCTCCTGTCTCCTAATTTTTTTTGGTAATTTTTCCTTTTACGATTTTTTTAAAGGTAGAATTTCTCTGTGGCTCTCAGCTCCATCTTTTGTTTTGTTAATAAGCCCTTCTGCTCCTTTGTCCCAGGCAGGAGAGTTGAGCCATTCTCTGAGAAGGATCCACATGGATACTGGCAACTAGATATTTCAGGCACAGGAGAAATGAAGATTTTCCTCTCATAATTCAGCCTCCAGCAAGCAAAGCTAGTGTAGTAGGGAGCCCCTCTTACCTTCTATAACTGTCCCTGTGTCTCTGAGTTCTCTGTCTCTCTCTGCTCCTGTCTCCTCATGTTTTTTTGGTAATTTTTCCTTTTTATGATTTTTTTAAAGGTAGAATTTCTCTCTGGTTCTCAGCTCCATCTTTTGTTTTGTTAATAAGCCCTTCTGCTCCTTTCTCCCATGCAGGAGGGTTGAGCAATTCCCTGAGAAGTATCCACTTGGATACTGGGAACTAGATATTTCAGGCACAGGAGAAATGAAGATTTTCTACTCATAATTCAGCCTCCAGCAAGCAAAGCTAGGGTGGTCGGGTGCCCCTCTGGCCTTCTATCCCTGTCCCTGTGTCTCTGAGGTCTCTGTCTATCTCTGCTCCTGTCTCCTCATTTTTTTTTTTGTAATTTTTCCTTTTTACGATTTTTTTAAAGGTAGAATTTCTCTCTGGCTCTCAGCTCCATCTTTTGTTTGTTAATAGGCCCTTCTGCTCCTTTCTCCCTGGCAGGAGAGCTGAGCCATTCTCTGAGAAGAATCCACATGGAAAATGGGAACTAGATATTGCAGGCACAGGAGTAATGAAGATTTTCTACTCCTAACTCAGCCCCCAGCAAGCAAAGCTAGTGTGGTAGGGAGCCCCTCTGGCCTCTATCCCTGTCCCTGTGTCTCTGAGGTCTCTGTCTCTCTCTGCTCCTGTCTCCTCATGTTTTTTTGGTAATTTTTCATTTTTACGATTTTTTTAAATGTAGAATTTCTCTCTGGCTCTCAGCTCCATCTTTTGTTTTGTTAATAAGCCCTTCTGCTCCTTTCTCCCAGGCAGGAGAGTTGAGCCATTCTCTGAGATGAATCCACATGGATACTGGGAACTAGATATTTCAGGCACAGGAGAAATGAAGATTTTCTACTCATAATTCAGCCTCCAGCAAGCAAAGCTAGTGTGGTAGGGAGGCCCTCTGGCATTCTATCCCTGTCCCTGTGTCTCTGAGGTCTGTCTCTCTCTGCTCCTGTCTCCTCATTTTTTATTGGTAATTTTTCCGTTTTAAGATTTTTTTCAAGGTAGAATTTCTCTCTGGCTCTCAGCTCCATCTTTTGTTTGTTAATAGGCCCTTCTGCTCCTTTCTCCCTGGCAGGAGAGCTGAGCCATTCTCTGAGAAGAATCCACATGGAAAATGGGAACTAGATATTGCAGGCACAGGAGTAATGAAGATTTTCTACTCCTAACTCAGCCCCCAGCAAGCAAAGCTAGTGTGGTAGGGAGTCCCTCTGGCCTCTATCCCTGTCCCTGTGTCTTTGAGGTCTCTGTCTATCTCTGCTCCTGTCTCCTAATTTCTTTTGGTAATTTTTCCTTTTTACGATTTTTTTAAAGGTAGAATTTCTCTGTGGCTCTCAGCTCCATCTTTTGTTTTGTTAATAAGCCCTTCTGCTCCTTTCTCCCAGGCAGGAGAGTTGAGCCATTCTCTGAGAAGAATCCACATGGATACTGGGAACTAGATATTTCAGGCACAGGAGAAATGAAGATTTTCTACTCATAATTCAGCCTCCAGCAAGCAAAGCTAGTGTGGTAGGGAGCCCCTCTGGCCTTCTATAACTGTCTTTGTGTCTCTGAGGTCTCTGTCTCTCTCTGCTCCTGTCTCCTCATATTTTTTTGGTAATTTTTCCTTTTTACGACTTTTTCAAAGGTAGAATTTCTCTCTGGCTCTCAGCTCCATCTTTTTTTTTGTTAATAAGCCCTTCTGCTCCTTTCCCCCAGGCAGGAGAGTTGAGCCATTCTCTGAGAAGTATCCACATGGATACTGGGAACTAGATATTTCAGGCACAGGAGAAATGAAGATTTTCTACACATAATTCAGCCTCCAGCAAGCAAAGCTAGTGTGGTAGGGAGCCCCTCTGGCCTTCTATCACTGTCCCTGTTTCTCTGAGGTCTCTGCCTCTCTCTGCTCCTGTCTCCTCATTTTTTTTTGGTAATTTTTCCTTTTTCAATTTTTTTAAAGGTAGAATTTCTCTCTGGCTCTCAGCTCCATCATTTGTTTTGTTACTAAGCCCTTCTGCTCCTTTCTCCCAGGCAGGAGAGTAGAGCCATTCTCTGAGAAGTTTCCACATGGATACTCGGAAATAGATATTTCAGCGCACAGGCGAAATGAAGATTTTCTACTCGTAATTCAGACTCCAGCAAGCAAAGCTCGTGTGGTAGGGAGCCCCTCTGGCCTCTATCCCTGTTCCTATGTCTCTGAGCTTTCTGTCTCTCTCTGCTCCTGTCTCCTCATATTTTTTTGGTAATTTTTCTTTTTTAAGATTTTTTTAAAGGTAGAATTTCTCTCTGGCTCTCAGCTCCATCTTTTGTTTTGTTAATAAGCCCTTCTGCTCCTTTCTCCCAGGCAGTAGAGTTGAGCCATTCTCTGAGAAGATTCCACATGGATAATGGGAACTAGATATTTCAGGCACAGGAGAAATGAAGATTTTCTACTCTTGATTCAGCCTCCAGCAAGCAAAGCTAGTGTGGTACGGAGCCCCTCTGGCCTTCTATAACAGTCCCTGTGTCTCTGAGGTCTCTGTCTCTCTGTGCTCCTGTCTCCTCATATTTTTTTGGTAATTTTTCTTTTTTACGATTTCTTTAAAGGTAGAATTTCTCTCTGGCTCTCAGCTCAATCTTTTGTTTTGTTAATAAGCCCTTCTGCTCCTTTCTCCCAGGCAGTAGAGTTGAGCCATTCTCTGAGAAGATTCCACATGGATACTGGGAACTAGATATTTCAGGCACAGGAGAAATGAAGATTTTCTACTCTTGATTCAGCCTCCAGCAAGCAAAGCTAGTGTGGTAGGGAGTCCCTCTGGCCTCTATCCCTGTCCCTGTGTCTCTGAGGTCTCTGTTTCTCTCTGCTCCGGTCTCTTCATTTTTTTGGGTAATTTTCCTTTTTACAATTTTTTTAAAGGTAGAATTTCTCTCTGGCTCTCAGCTACATCTTTTGTTTTGTTAATAAGCCCTTCTGCTCCATTCTCCCAGGCAGGAGAGTTGAGCCATTCTCTGAGAATAATCCACATGGATACTGGGAACTAGATATTTCAGGCACAGGAGAAATGAAGATATTCTACTCATAATTCAGCCTCCAGCAAGCAAAGCTATTGTGGTCGGGAGCCCCACTGGCCTCCATCCCTTTCCTGTGTCTCTGAGGTCTCTGTCTCTCTCTTCTCCGATCTCTTCATATTTTTGGGGTAATTTTTCCTTTTTACAATTTTTTTAAAGGTAGAATTTCTCTCTGGCTCTCAGCTCCATCTTTTGTTTTGTTAATAAGCCCTTCTGCTCCTTTCTCCCCCGCAGGAGAGTTGAGCCATTCTCTGAGAAGTATCCACATGGATACTCGGAAATACATATTTTAGGCACAGGAGAAATGAAGATTTTCTACTCATAATTCGGGCTTCAGCAAGCAAAGCTATTGTGGTAGGGAGCCCCTCTGGCCTCTATCCCTGTCCCTGTGTCTCTGAGGTCTATGTGTCTCTCTGCTCCTGTCTCCTAATGTTTTTTTGGTAATTTTTCATTTTTATGATTTTTTTAAAGGTAGCATTTCTCTCTGTCTCTCAGCTCCATCTTTTGTTTTGTTAATAAGCCCTTCTCCTCCTTTCTCCCAGGCAGGAGAGCTGAGCCATTCTCGGAGAAGAATCCACATGGATACTGGGAACTAGATATATCAGGTACAGGAGAAATGAAGATTTTCTACTCATAATTCAGCCTCCAGCAAGCAAAGCTAGTGTGGTAGGGAGGCCCTCTGGCATTCTATCCCTGTCCCTGTGTCTCTGAGGTCTCTGTCTCTCTCTGCTCCTGTCTCCTCATTTTTTTTGGTAATTTTTCCGTTTTACGATTTTTTTAAAGGTAGAATTTCTCTCTGCCTCTCAGCTCCATCTTTTGTTTTGTTAATAAGCCCTTCTGCTCCTTTCTCCCAGGCATGAGATTTGAGCCATTCTCTGAGAAGAATCCACATGGATACTGGGAACTAGATATTTCAGGGCACAGGCGAAATGAAGATTTTCTACTCCTAATTCAGCCTCCAGCAAGCAAAGCTAGTGTGGTAGGGAGTCCCTCTGGCCTCTATCCCTGTCCCTGTGTCTTTGAGGTCTCTGTCTATCTCTGCTCCTGTCTCCTAATTTTTTTTGGTAATTTTTCCTTTTTACGATTTTTTTAAAGGTAGAATTTCTCTGTGGCTCTCAGCTCCATCTTTTGTTTTGTTAATAAGCCCTTCTGCTCCTTTCTCCCAGGCAGGAGAGTTGAGCCATTCTCTGAGAAGAATCCACATGGATACTGGGAACTAGATATTTCAGGCACAGGAGAAATGAAGATTTTCTACTCATAATTCAGCCTCCAGCAAGCAAAGCTAGTGTGGTAGGGAGCCCCTCTGGCCTTCTATAACTGTCTTTGTGTCTCTGAGGTCTCTGTCTCTCTCTGCTCCTGTCTCCTCATATTTTTTTGGTAATTTTTCCTTTTTACGACATTTTCAAAGGTAGAATTTCTCTCTGGCTCTCAACTCCATCTTTTTTTTTGTTAATAAGCCCTTCTGCTCCTTTCCCCCAGGCAGGAGAGTTGAGCCATTCTCTGAGAAGTATCCACATGGATACTGGGAGCTAGATATTTCAGGCACAGGAGAAATGAAGATTTTCTACACATAATTCAGCCTCCAGCAAGCAAAGCTAGTGTGGTAGGGAGCCCCTCTGGCCTCTATACCTGTCCCTGTGTCTCTGAGGTCTCTGTGACTCTCTGCTCCTGTCTCCTCATTTTTTTTGGTAATTTTTCCTTTTTACGATTTTTTTAAAGGTAGAATTTCTCTCTGGCTCTCAGTTCTATCTTTTGTTTTGTTAATAAGTTCTTCTCCTCCTTTCTTCCAGGCAGGAGAGTTGAGCCATTCTCTGAGACGTATCCACATGGATACTGGGAACTAGATATTTCAGGCACAGGAGAAATGAAGATTTTCTACTCATAATTCAGCCTCCAGCAAGCAAAGCTAGTGTGGTAGGGAGCCCCTCTGGCCTCTATCCCTGTCCCTGTGTTTCTGAGGTCTCTGTCTCTCTCTTCTTCTGTCTGCTCATTTTTTTTTTTGGTAATTTTTCCTTTTTACGATTTTTTTAAAGGTAGAATTTCTCTCTGGCTCTCAGCCCCATCTTTTGTTTTGTTAATAAGCCCTTCTGCTCCTTTCTCCCAGGTAGGAGAGTTGAGCCATTCTCTGAGAAGTATCCATATGTATACTGGGAACTAGATATTTCAGGCAAAGGAGAAATGAAGATTTTCTACTCATAATTCAGCCTCCAGCAAGCAAAGCTAGTGTGGTAGTGAGCCCCTCTGGGCTTCTATCCCTGTCCCTGTGTCTCTGAGGTGTCTGTCTCTCTCTGCTCCTGTCTCCTCATTTTTTTTGGTAATTTTTCCTTTTTACGATTTTTTTAAAGGTAGAATTTCTCTCTGGCTCTCAGCTCCATCTTTTGTTTTGTTAATAAGCCCTTCTGCTCCTTTCTTCCAGGCAGGAGAGTTGAGCCATTCTCGGAGAAGAAACCACATGGATACTGGGAACTAGATATTTCAGGCACAGGAGAAATGAAGATTTTCTACTCATAATTCAGCCTCCAGCAAGCAAAGCTAGTGTGGTAGGGAGCCCCCCTGGCCTTCTGTCCCTGTCCCTGTGTCTCTGAGGTCTCTGTCTCTCTCTGCTCCTGTCTCCTCATATTTTTTTGGTAATTTTTCCTTATTACGATTTTTTTAATGGATGAATTTCTCTATGGCTCTCAGCTCCATCTTTTGTTTTGTTAATAAGCCCTTCTGCTCCTTTCCCCCAGGCAGGAGAGTTGAGCCATTCTCTGAGAAGGATCCACATGGATACTGGGAACTAGATATTTCAGGCACAGGAGAATTGAAGATTTTCTACTCATAATTCAGCCTCCAGTAAGCAAAGCTAGTGTGGTAGGGAGCCCCTCTGGCCTCTATCCCTGTCCCTCTGTCTCTGAGGTCTCTGTCTCTCTCTGCTCCTGTCTGCTCATTTTTTTTGGTAATTTTTCATTTTTACGATTTTTTTAAAGGTAGAATTTCTCTCTGGCTCTCAGCTCCATCTTTTGTTTTGTTAATAAGCCCTTCTGCTCCTTTCTCCCAGTTAGGAGAGTTGAGCCATTCTCTGAGAAGTATCAACATGGATACTGGGAACTAGATATTTCGGGACACAGGCGAAATGAAGATTTTCTACTCATAATTCAGCCTCCAGCAAGCAAAGGTAGTGTGGTAGGGAGCCCCTCTGGCCTCTATCCCTGTCCCTGTGTCTCTGAGGTCACTGTCTCTCTCTGCTCCTGTCTCCTCATTATTTTTTTGGTAATTTTTCCTTTGTACGATTTTTTTAAAGGTAGAATTTCTCTCTGGCTCTCAGCTCCATCTTTTGTTTTGTTAATAAGCCCTTCTGCTCCTTTCTCCCAGGCAGGAGAGTTGAGCCATTCTCTGAGAAGAATCCACATGGATACTGGGAACTAGATATTTCAGGCACAGGAGAAATGAAGATTTTCTACTCATAATTCAGTCTCCAGCAAGCAAAGCTAGTGTGGTAGGGAGTCCCTCTGGCCTTCTATAACTGTCCCTGTGTCTCTGAGGTCTCTGTCTCTCTCTGCTCCTGTCTCCTCATTTTTTATTGGTAATTTTTCCTTTTTACGACTTTTTTAAAGGTAGAATTTCTCTCTTACTCTCAGCTCCATCTTTGTTTTGTTAATAAGCCCTTCTGCTCCTTTCTCCCAGGCAGGAGAGTTGAGCCATTCTCTGAGAAGAATCCACATGGATACTGGGAATTAGATATTTCAGGCAAAGGAGAAATGAAGATTTTCTACTCATAATTCAGCCTCCAGCAAGCAAAGCTAGTGTGGTAGGGAGCCCCTCTGGCCTTCTATCCCTATCCCTGTGTCTGTGAGGTCTCTGTCTCTCTCTGTTCCTGTCTCCTCATGTTTTTTTTTTAATTTTTCCTTTTTACGACTTTTTTAATAGGTAGAATTTCTCTCTGGCTCTCAATTCCATCTTTGGTTTGTTAATAAGCCCTTCTGCTCCTTTCTCCCAGGCAGGAGATTTGAGCCATTCTCTGAGAAGGATCCACATGGATACTGGGAACTAGATATTTCAGGCACAGGAGAAATGAAGATTTTCTACACATAATTCTGCCTACAGCAAGCAAAGCTAGTGTGGTAGGGAGCCCCTCTGGCCTTCTCTCCCTGTCTCTGTTTCTCTGAGGACTCTGTCTCTCTCTGCTCCTGTCTCCTCAATTTTTTTGGTAATTTTTCCTTTTTACGATTTTTTTAAAGGTAGAATTTCTCTCTGGCTCTCAGCTCCATCTTTTGTTTTGTTACTAAGCCCTTCTGCTCCTTTCTCCCAGGCAGGAGAGTAGAGCCATTCTCTGAGAAGATTCCACATGGATACTCGGAAATAGTTACTTCAGCGCACAGGCGAAATGAAGATTTTCTACTCATAATTCAGCCTCCAGCAAGCAAAGCTAGTGTGGTAGGGAGTCCCTCTGGCCTCTATCCCTTTCCCTGTGTCTCTGAGGTCTCTGTCTCTCTCTGCTCCTGCCTCCTCATGTTTTTTTGGTAATTTTTCCTTTTTATGATTTTTTTAAACGTAGAATTTCTCTCTGGCTCTCAGCTCCATCTTTTGTTTTGTTAATAGGATCTTCTGCTCTTTTCTCCCAGGCAGGAGAGTTGAGCCATTCTCTGAGAAGGGTCCACATGGATACTGGGAACTAGATATTTCAGGCACAGGAGAAAGGAAGATTTTCTACTCATAATTCAGCCTCCAGCAAGCAAAGCTAGAGTGGTAGGGAGTCCCTCTGTCCTTCTATCCCTGTCCCTGTTTCTCTGAGGTCTCTGTCTCTCTCTGCTCCGGTCTCCTCATTTTTTTTTGGTAATTTTTCCTTTTTACAATTTTTTTAAGGGTGAATTTTCTCTGGCTCTCAGCTCCATCATTTGTTTTGTTACTAAGCCCTTCTGCCCCTTTCTCCCAGGCAGGAGAGTAGAGCCATTCTCTGAGAAGATTCCACATGGATACTCGGAACTAGATATTTCAGGCACAGGAGAAATGAAGATTTTCTACTCTTGATTCAGCCTCCGGCAAGCAAAGCTAGTGTGGTAGGGAGCCCCTCTGGCCTTCTATAACTGTCCCTGTGTCTCTGAGGTCTCTGTCTCTCTCTGCTCCTGTCTCCTCATATTTTTTTGGTAATTTTCCTTTTTTACGATTTTTTTAAAGGTAGAATTTCTCTCTGGCTCTCAGCTCAATCTTTTGTTTTGTTAATAAGCCCTTCTGCTCCTTTCTCCCAGGCAGTAGAGTTGAGCCATTCTCTGAGAAGATTCCACATGGATACTGGGAACTAGATATTTCAGGCACAGGAGTAATGAAGATTTTCTACTCATAACTCAGCCCCCAGCAAGGAAAGCTAGTGTGGTAGGAAGCCCCTCTGGCCTCTATCCCTGTCCCTGTGTCTCTGAGGTCTCTGTCACTCTCTGCTCCTGTCTCCTAATTTTTTTTGGTAATTTTTCCTTTTTACGATTTTTTTAAAGGTAGAATTTCTCTGTGGCTCTCAGCTCCATCTTTTGTTTTGTTAATAAGCCCTTCTGCTCCTTTGTCCCAGGCAGGAGAGTTGAGCCATTCTCTGAGAAGGATCCACATGGATACTGGCAACTAGATATTTAAGGCATAGGAGAAATGAAGATTTTCCTCTCATAATTCAGCCTCCAGCAAGCCAAGCTAGTGTAGTAGGGAGCCCCTCTTACCTTCTATAACTGTCCCTGTGTCTCTGAGTTCTCTGTCTCTCTCTGCTCCTGTCTCCTCATGTTTTTTTGGTAATTTTTCCTTTTTATGATTTTTTTAAAGGTAGAATTTCTCTCTGGTTCTCAGCTCCATCTTTTGTTTTGTTAATAAGCCCTTCTGCTCCTTTCTCCCATGCAGGAGGGTTGAGCAATTCCCTGAGAAGTATCCACTTGGATACTGGGAACTAGATATTTCAGGCACAGGAGAAATGAAGATTTTCTACTCATAATTCAGCCTCCAGCAAGCAAAGCTAGGGTGGTCGGGTGCCCCTCTGGCCTTCTATCCCTGTCCCTGTGTCTCTGAGGTCTCTGTCTATCTCTGCTCCTGTCTCCTCATTTTTTTTTTTGTAATTTTTCCTTTTTACGATTTTTTTAAAGGTAGAATTTCTCTCTGGCTCTCAGCTCCATCTTTTGTTTGTTAATAGGCCCTTCTGCTCCTTTCTCCCTGGCAGGAGAGCTGAGCCATTCTCTGAGAAGAATCCACATGGAAAATGGGAACTAGATATTGCAGGCACAGGAGTAATGAAGATTTTCTACTCCTAACTCAGCCCCCAGCAAGCAAAGCTAGTGTGGTAGGGAGCCCCTCTGGCCTCTATCCCTGTCCCTGTGTCTCTGAGGTCTCTGTCTCTCTCTGCTCCTGTCTCCTCATGTTTTTTTGGTAATTTTTCATTTTTACGATTTTTTTAAATGTAGAATTTCTCTCTGGCTCTCAGCTCCATCTTTTGTTTTGTTAATAAGCCCTTCTGCTCCTTTCTCCCAGGCAGGAGAGTTGAGCCATTCTCTGAGATGAATCCACATGGATACTGGGAACTAGATATTTCAGGCACAGGAGAAATGAAGATTTTCTACTCATAATTCAGCCTCCAGCAAGCAAAGCTAGTGTGGTAGGGAGGCCCTCTGGCATTCTATCCCTGTACCTGTGTCTCTGAGGTCTGTCTCTCTCTGCTCCTGTCTCCTCATTTTTTATTGGTAATTTTTCCGTTTTAAGATTTTTTTCAAGGTAGAATTTCTCTCTGGCTCTCAGCTCCATCTTTTGTTTGTTAATAGGCCCTTCTGCTCCTTTCTCCCTGGCCGGAGAGCTGAGCCATTCTCTGAGAAGAATCCACATGGAAAATGGGAACTAGATATTGCAGGCACAGGAGTAATGAAGATTTTCTACTCCTAACTCAGCCCCCAGCAAGCAAAGCTAGTGTGGTAGGGAGTCCCTCTGGCCTCTATCCCTGTCCCTGTGTCTTTGAGGTCTCTGTCTATCTCTGCTCCTGTCTCCTAATTTCTTTTGGTAATTTTTCCTTTTTACGATTTTTTTAAAGGTAGAATTTCTCTGTGGCTCTCAGCTCCATCTTTTGTTTTGTTAATAAGCCCTTCTGCTCCTTTCTCCCAGGCAGGAGAGTTGAGCCATTCTCTGAGAAGAATCCACATGGATACTGGGAACTAGATATTTCAGGCACAGGAGAAATGAAGATTTTCTACTCATAATTCAGCCTCCAGCAAGCAAAGCTAGTGTGGTAGGGAGCCCCTCTGGCCTTCTATAACTGTCTTTGTGTCTCTGAGGTCTCTGTCTCTCTCTGCTCCTGTCTCCTCATATTTTTTTGGTAATTTTTCCTTTTTACGACTTTTTCAAAGGTAGAATTTCTCTCTGGCTCTCAGCTCCATCTTTTTTTTTGTTAATAAGCCCTTCTGCTCCTTTCCCCCAGGCAGGAGAGTTGAGCCATTCTCTGAGAAGTATCCACATGGATACTGGGAACTAGATATTTCAGGCACAGGAGAAATGAAGATTTTCTACACATAATTCAGCCTCCAGCAAGCAAAGCTAGTGTGGTAGGGAGCCCCTCTGGCCTTCTATCACTGTCCCTGTTTCTCTGAGGTCTCTGCCTCTCTCTGCTCCTGTCTCCTCATTTTTTTTTGGTAATTTTTCCTTTTTCAATTTTTTTAAAGGTAGAATTTCTCTCTGGCTCTCAGCTCCATCATTTGTTTTGTTACTAAGCCCTTCTGCTCCTTTCTCCCAGGCAGGAGAGTAGAGCCATTCTCTGAGAAGTTTCCACATGGATACTCGGAAATAGATATTTCAGCGCACAGGCGAAATGAAGATTTTCTACTCGTAATTCAGACTCCAGCAAGCAAAGCTCGTGTGGTAGGGAGCCCCTCTGGCCTCTATCCCTGTTCCTATGTCTCTGAGCTTTCTGTCTCTCTCTGCTCCTGTCTCCTCATATTTTTTTGGTAATTTTTCTTTTTTAAGATTTTTTTAAAGGTAGAATTTCTCTCTGGCTCTCAGCTCCATCTTTTGTTTTGTTAATAAGCCCTTCTGCTCCTTTCTCCCAGGCAGTAGAGTTGAGCCATTCTCTGAGAAGATTCCACATGGATAATGGGAACTAGATATTTCAGGCACAGGAGAAATGAAGATTTTCTACTCTTGATTCAGCCTCCAGCAAGCAAAGCTAGTGTGGTACGGAGCCCCTCTGGCCTTCTATAACAGTCCCTGTGTCTCTGAGGTCTCTGTCTCTCTGTGCTCCTGTCTCCTCATATTTTTTTGGTAATTTTTCTTTTTTACGATTTCTTTAAAGGTAGAATTTCTCTCTGGCTCTCAGCTCAATCTTTTGTTTTGTTAATAAGCCCTTCTGCTCCTTTCTCCCAGGCAGTAGAGTTGAGCCATTCTCTGAGAAGATTCCACATGGATACTGGGAACTAGATATTTCAGGCACAGGAGAAATGAAGATTTTCTACTCTTGATTCAGCCTCCAGCAAGCAAAGCTAGTGTGGTAGGGAGTCCCTCTGGCCTCTATCCCTGTCCCTGTGTCTCTGAGGTCTCTGTTTCTCTCTGCTCCGGTCTCTTCATTTTTTTGGGTAATTTTCCTTTTTACAATTTTTTTAAAGGTAGAATTTCTCTCTGGCTCTCAGCTACATCTTTTGTTTTGTTAATAAGCCCTTCTGCTCCATTCTCCCAGGCAGGAGAGTTGAGCCATTCTCTGAGAATAATCCACATGGATACTGGGAACTAGATATTTCAGGCACAGGAGAAATGAAGATTTTCTACTCATAATTCAGCCTCCAGCAAGCAAAGCTATTGTGGTCGGGAGCCCCACTGGCCTCCATCCCTGTCCTGTGTCTCTGAGGTCTCTGTCTCTCTCTTCTCTGATCTCTTCATATTTTTGGGGTAATTTTTCCTTTTTACAATTTTTTTAAAGGTAGAATTTCTCTCTGGCTCTCAGCTCCATCTTTTGTTTTGTTAATAAGCCCTTCTGCTCCTTTCTCCCCCGCAGGAGAGTTGAGCCATTCTCTGAGAAGTATCCACATGGATACTCGGAAATACATATTTTAGGCACAGGAGAAATGAAGATTTTCTACTCATAATTCGGGCTTCAGCAAGCAAAGCTATTGTGGTAGGGAGCCCCTCTGGCCTCTATCCCTGTCCCTGTGTCTCTGAGGTCTATGTGTCTCTCTGCTCCTGTCTCCTAATGTTTTTTTGGTAATTTTTCATTTTTATGATTTTTTTAAAGGTAGCATTTCTCTCTGTCTCTCAGCTCCATCTTTTGTTTTGTTAATAAGCCCTTCTCCTCCTTTCTCCCAGGCAGGAGAGCTGAGCCATTCTCGGAGAAGAATCCACATGGATACTGGGAACTAGATATATCAGGTACAGGAGAAATGAAGATTTTCTACTCATAATTCAGCCTCCAGCAAGCAAAGCTAGTGTGGTAGGGAGGCCCTCTGGCATTCTATCCCTGTCCCTGTGTCTCTGAGGTCTCTGTCTCTCTCTGCTCCTGTCTCCTCATTTTTTTTGGTAATTTTTCCGTTTTACGATTTTTTTAAAGGTAGAATTTCTCTCTGCCTCTCAGCTCCATCTTTTGTTTTGTTAATAAGCCCTTCTGCTCCTTTCTCCCAGGCATGAGATTTGAGCCATTCTCTGAGAAGAATCCACATGGATACTGGGAACTAGATATTTCAGGGCACAGGCGAAATGAAGATTTTCTACTCCTAATTCAGCCTCCAGCAAGCAAAGCTAGTGTGGTAGGGAGTCCCTCTGGCCTCTATCCCTGTCCCTGTGTCTTTGAGGTCTCTGTCTATCTCTGCTCCTGTCTCCTAATTTTTTTTGGTAATTTTTCCTTTTTACGATTTTTTTAAAGGTAGAATTTCTCTGTGGCTCTCAGCTCCATCTTTTGTTTTGTTAATAAGCCCTTCTGCTCCTTTCTCCCAGGCAGGAGAGTTGAGCCATTCTCTGAGAAGAATCCACATGGATACTGGGAACTAGATATTTCAGGCACAGGAGAAATGAAGATTTTCTACTCATAATTCAGCCTCCAGCAAGCAAAGCTAGTGTGGTAGGGAGCCCCTCTGGCCTTCTATAACTGTCTTTGTGTCTCTGAGGTCTCTGTCTCTCTCTGCTCCTGTCTCCTCATATTTTTTTGGTAATTTTTCCTTTTTACGACATTTTCAAAGGTAGAATTTCTCTCTGGCTCTCAACTCCATCTTTTTTTTTTGTTAATAAGCCCTTCTGCTCCTTTCCCCCAGGCAGGAGAGTTGAGCCATTCTCTGAGAAGTATCCACATGGATACTGGGAGCTAGATATTTCAGGCACAGGAGAAATGAAGATTTTCTACACATAATTCAGCCTCCAGCAAGCAAAGCTAGTGTGGTAGGGAGCCCCTCTGGCCTCTATACCTGTCCCTGTGTCTCTGAGGTCTCTGTGACTCTCTGCTCCTGTCTCCTCATTTTTTTTGGTAATTTTTCCTTTTTACGATTTTTTTAAAGGTAGAATTTCTCTCTGGCTCTCAGTTCTATCTTTTGTTTTGTTAATAAGTTCTTCTCCTCCTTTCTTCCAGGCAGGAGAGTTGAGCCATTCTCTGAGACGTATCCACATGGATACTGGGAACTAGATATTTCAGGCACAGGAGAAATGAAGATTTTCTACTCATAATTCAGCCTCCAGCAAGCAAAGCTAGTGTGGTAGGGAGCCCCTCTGGCCTCTATCCCTGTCCCTGTGTTTCTGAGGTCTCTGTCTCTCTCTTCTTCTGTCTGCTCATTTTTTTTTGGTAATTTTTCCTTTTTACGATTTTTTAAAGGTAGAATTTCTCTCTGGCTCTCAGCCCCATCTTTTGTTTTGTTAATAAGCCCTTCTGCTCCTTTCTCCCAGGTAGGAGAGTTGAGCCATTCTCTGAGAAGTATCCATATGTATACTGGGAACTAGATATTTCAGGCAAAGGAGAAATGAAGATTTTCTACTCATAATTCAGCCTCCAGCAAGCAAAGCTAGTGTGGTAGTGAGCCCCTCTGGGCTTCTATCCCTGTCCCTGTGTCTCTGAGGTGTCTGTCTCTCTCTGCTCCTGTCTCCTCATTTTTTTTGGTAATTTTTCCTTTTACGATTTTTTTAAAGGTAGAATTTCTCTCTGGCTCTCAGCTCCATCTTTTGTTTTGTTAATAAGCCCTTCTGCTCCTTTCTTCCAGGCAGGAGAGTTGAGCCATTCTCGGAGAAGAAACCACATGGATACTGGGAACTAGATATTTCAGGCACAGGAGAAATGAAGATTTTCTACTCATAATTCAGCCTCCAGCAAGCAAAGCTAGTGTGGTAGGGAGCCCCCCCTGGCCTTCTATCCCTGTCCCTGTGTCTCTGAGGTCTCTGTCTCTCTCTGCTCCTGTCTCCTCATATTTTTTTGGTAATTTTTCCTTATTACGATTTTTTTAATGGATGAATTTCTCTATGGCTCTCAGCTCCATCTTTTGTTTTGTTAATAAGCCCTTCTGCTCCTTTCCCCCAGGCAGGAGAGTTGAGCCATTCTCTGAGAAGGATCCACATGGATACTGGGAACTAGATATTTCAGGCACAGGAGAATTGAAGATTTTTCTACTCATAATTCAGCCTCCAGTAAGCAAAGCTAGTGTGTAGGGAGCCCCTCTGGCCTCTATCCCTGTCCCTCTGTCTCTGAGGTCTCTGTCTCTCTCTGCTCCTGTCTGCTCATTTTTTTTGGTAATTTTTCATTTTTACGATTTTTTTAAAGGTAGAATTTCTCTCTGGCTCTCAGCTCCATCTTTTGTTTTGTTAATAAGCCCTTCTGCTCCTTTCTCCCAGTTAGGAGAGTTGAGCCATTCTCTGAGAAGTATCAACATGGATACTGGGAACTAGATATTTCGGGACACAGGCGAAATGAAGATTTTCTACTCATAATTCAGCCTCCAGCAAGCAAAGGTAGTGTGGTAGGGAGCCCCTCTGGCCTCTATCCCTGTCCCTGTGTCTCTGAGGTCACTGTCTCTCTCTGCTCCTGTCTCCTCATTATTTTTTTGGTAATTTTTCCTTGTACGATTTTTTTAAAGGTAGAATTTCTCTCTGGCTCTCAGCTCCATCTTTTGTTTTGTTAATAAGCCCTTCTGCTCCTTTCTCCTAGGCAGGAGAGTTGAGCCATTCTCTGAGAAGAATCCACATGGATACTGGGAACTAGATATTTCAGGCACAGGAGAAATGAAGATTTTCTACTCATAATTCAGTCTCCAGCAAGCAAAGCTAGTGTGGTAGGGAGCCTCTCTGGACTTCTATCCCTGTCCCTGTGTCTCTGAGGTCTCTGTCTCTCTCTGCTCCTGTCTCCTCATATTTTTTTGGTAATTTTTCCTTTTTACGATTTTTTTAATGGATGAATTTCTCTATGGCTCTCAGCTCCATCTTTTTATTTTTAATAAGCCCTTCTGCTCCTTTCTCCCAGGCAGGAGAGTTGAGCCATTCTCTGAGAAGAATCCACATGGATACTGGGAAATAGATATTTCAGGAATAGGAGAAATGAAGATTTTCTTCTCATAATTCAGCCTCCAGCAAGCAAAGCTAGTGTGGTAGGGAGCCCCTCTGGCCTCTATCCCTGTCCCTGTGTCTCTGAGGTCTCTGTATCTCTCTGCTCATGTCTCCTCATGTTTTTTTGGTAATTTTTCCTTTTTATGATTTTTTTAAAGGTAGAATTTTTCTCTGGCTCTCAGCTCCATCTTTTGTTTTGTTAATAAGCCTTTCTGCTCCTTTCTCCCAGGCAGGAGAGTTGAGCCATTCTCTGAGAAGTATCCACATGGATACTCGGAAATAGATATTTCAGGCACAGGAGAAATGAAGATTTTCTACTCTTGATTCAGCCTCCAGCAAGCAAAGCTAGTGTGGTAGGGAGCCCCTCTGGCCTCTATCCCTGTCCCTGTGTCTCTGAGTTCTCTGTCTCTCTCTGCTCCTGTCTCCTCATGTTTTTTTTGGTAATTTTTCTTTTTTACGATTTTTTTAAAGGTAGAATTTCTCTCTGGCTCTCAGCTCCATCATTAGTTTTGTTAATAAGCCCTTCTGCTCCTATCTCCCAGCAGGAGAGTGTAGCCATTCTCTGAGAAGTATCCACATGGATACTGGGAACTAGATATTTCCGGCAGAGGAGAAATGAAGATTTTCTACTCATAATTCAGCCTCCAGCAAGCAAAGCGAGTGTGGTAGGGAGCCCCTCTGGCCTTCTATAACTGTCCCTGTGTCTCTGAGGTCTCTGTCTCTCTCTGCTCCTGTCTCCTCATATTTTTTTGGTAATTTTTCCTTTTTACGACTTTTTTAAAGGTAGAATTTCTCTCTGGCTCTCAGCTCCATCTTTGGTTTTGTTAATAAGCCCCTCTGCTCCTTTCTCCCAGGCAGGAGAGTTGAGCCATTCTCTGAGTCGATTCCACATGGATACTGGGAACTAGATATTTCAGGCACAGGAGAAATGAAGATTTTCTACTCTTGATTCAGCCTCCAGCAAGCAAAGCTAGTTTGGTAAGGAGCCCCTCTGGCCTTCTATCCCTGTCCCTGTGTCTCTGAGGTCTCTGTCTCTCTCTGCTCCTGTCTCCTCATTTTTTTTGTAATTTTTCCTTCTTACGATTTTTTTAAATGTAGAATTTCTCTCTGGCTCTCAGCTCCATCTTTTGTTTTGTTAATAAGCCCTTCTGCTCCTTTCTCCCACGCAGGAGAGTTGAGCCATTATCTGAGATGATTCCACATGGATACTGGGAACTAGATATTTCAGGGCACAAGCGAAATGAAGATTTTCTACTGACAATTCAGCCTCCAGCAAGCAAAGCTATTGTGGTAGGGAGCCCCTCTGGCCTCTATCCCTGTCCCTGTGTCTCTGAGGTCTCTGTTTCTCTCTGCTCCGGTCTCTTCAATTTTTTGGGTAATTTTTCCTTTTTACAATTTTTTTAAAGGTAGAATTTCTCTCTGGCTCTCAGCTCCATCTTTTGTTTTGTTAATAAGACCTTCTGCTCCATTCTCCCAGGCAGGAGAGTTGAGCCATTCTCTGAGAATAATCCACATGGATACTGGGAACTAGATATTTCAGGCACAGGAGAAATGAAGATTTTCTACTCATAATTCAGCCTCCAGCAAGCAAAGCTATTGTGGTCGGGAGCCCCACTGGCCTCCATCCCTGTCCTGTGTCTCTGAGGTCTCTGTCTCTCTCTTCTCCGATCTCTTCATTTTTTTGGGGTAATTTTTCCTTTTTACAATTTTTTTAAAGGTAGAATTTCTCTCTGGCTCTCAGCTCCATCTTTTGTTTTGTTAATAAGCCCTTCTGCTCCTATCTCCCAGGCAGGAGAGTTGAGCCATTCTCTGAGAAGTATCCACATGGATACTCGGAAATAGATATTTCAGGCACAGGAGAAATGAAGATTTTCTACTCATAATTCGGGCTCCAGCAAGCAAAGCTATTGTGGTAGGGAGCCCCTCTGGCCTCTATCCCTGTCCCTGTGTCTCTGAGGTCTATGTGTCTCTCTGCTCCTGTCTCCTCATGTTTTTTTGGTAATTTTTCCTTTTTATGATTTTTTTAAAGGTAGCATTTCTCTCTGTCTCTCAGCTCCATCTTTTGTTTTGTTACTAAGCCCTTCTCCTCCTTTCTCCCAGGCAGGAGAGCTGAGCCATTCTCTGAGAAGAATCCACATGGATACTGGGAACTAGATATTTCAGGCACAGGAATAATGAAGATTTTCTACTCATAACTGAGCCCCCAGCAAGCAAAGCTAGTGTGGTAGGGAGCCCCTCTGGCCTCTATCCCTGTCCCTGTGTCTCTGAGGTCTCTGTCTCTCTCTGCTCCTGTCTCCTCATGTTTTTTTGGTAATTTTTCCTTTTTACGATTTTTTTAAAGGTAGAATTTCTCTCGGGCTCTCAGCTCCATCTTTTGTTTTGTTAATAAGCCCTTCTGTTCCTTTCTCCCAGGCAGGAGAGTTGAGCCATTCTCTGAGAATAATCCACATGGATACTGGGAACTAGATATTTCAGGCACAGGAGAAATGAAGATTTTCTACTCATAATTCAGCCTCCAGCAAACAAATCTAGTGTGGTAGGGAGCCCCTCTAGCCTTCTATCCCTGTCCCTGTGTCTCTGAGTTCTCTGTCTCTCTCTGCTCCTGTCTCCTCATGTTTTTTTGGTAATTTTTCCTTTTTATGATATTTTTAAAGGTAGAATTTCTCTCTGGCTCTCAGTTCCATCTTTTGTTTTGTTAATAAGCCCTTCTGCTCCTTTCTCCCAGGCAGGAGAGTTGAGCCATTCTCTGAGTAGATTCCACATGGGTATTGGGTACTAGATATTTCAGGGCACAGGCGAAATGAAGATTTTCTACTCATAATTCAGACTCCAGCAAGCAAAGCTAGTGTGGTAGGGAGCCCCTCTGGCCTCTATCCCTGTCCCTGTGTCTCTGAGTTCTCTGTCTCTCTCTGCTCCTGTCTCCTCAAGTTTTTTTGGTAATTTTTCTTTTTTACGATTTTTTTAAAGGTAGAATTTCTCTCTGGCTCTCAGCTCCATCATTAGTTTTGTTAATAAGCCCTTCTGCTCCTATCTCCCAGCAGGAGAGTGTAGCCATTCTCTGAGAAGTATCCACATGGATACTGGGAACTAGATATTTCCGGCAGAGGAGAAATGAAGATTTTCTACTCATAATTCAGCCTCCAGCAAGCAAAGCGAGTGTGGTAGGGAGCCCCTCTGGCCTTCTATAACTGTCCCTGTGTCTCTGAGGTCTCTGTCTCTCTCTGCTCCTGTCTCCTCATATTTTTTTGGTAATTTTTCCTTTTTACGACTTTTTTAAAGGTAGAATTTCTCTCTGGCTCTCAGCTCCATCTTTGGTTTTGTTAATAAGCCCCTCTGCTCCTTTCTCCCAGGCAGGAGAGTTGAGCCATTCTCTGAGTCGATTCCACATGGATACTGGGAACTAGATATTTCAGGCACAGGAGAAATGAAGATTTTCTACACATAATTCAGCCTCCAGCAAGCAAAGCTAGTGTGGTAGGGAGCCCCTCTGGCCTCTATACCTGTCCCTGTGTCTCTGAGGTCTCTGTGACTCTCTGCTCCTGTCTCCTCATTTTTTTTGGTAATTTTTCCTTTTTACGATTTTTTTAAAGGTAGAATTTCTCTCTGGCTCTCAGTTCTATCTTTTGTTTTGTTAATAAGTTCTTCTCCTCCTTTCTTCCAGGCAGGAGAGTTGAGCCATTCTCTGAGACGTATCCACATGGATACTGGGAACTAGATATTTCAGGCACAGGAGAAATGAAGATTTTCTACTCATAATTCAGCCTCCAGCAAGCAAAGCTAGTGTGGTAGGGAGCCCCTCTGGCCTCTATCCCTGTCCCTGTGTTTCTGAGGTCTCTGTCTCTCTCTTCTTCTGTCTGCTCATTTTTTTTTTGGTAATTTTTCCTTTTTACGATTTTTTTAAAGGTAGAATTTCTCTCTGGCTCTCAGCCCCATCTTTTGTTTTGTTAATAAGCCCTTCTGCTCCTTTCTCCCAGGTAGGAGAGTTGAGCCATTCTCTGAGAAGTATCCATATGTATACTGGGAACTAGATATTTCAGGCAAAGGAGAAATGAAGATTTTCTACTCATAATTCAGCCTCCAGCAAGCAAAGCTAGTGTGGTAGTGAGCCCCTCTGGGCTTCTATCCCTGTCCCTGTGTCTCTGAGGTGTCTGTCTCTCTCTGCTCCTGTCTCCTCATTTTTTTTGGTAATTTTTCCTTTTTACGATTTTTTTAAAGGTAGAATTTCTCTCTGGCTCTCAGCTCCATCTTTTGTTTTGTTAATAAGCCCTTCTGCTCCTTTCTTCCAGGCAGGAGAGTTGAGCCATTCTCGGAGAAGAAACCACATGGATACTGGGAACTAGATATTTCAGGCACAGGAGAAATGAAGATTTTCTACTCATAATTCAGCCTCCAGCAAGCAAAGCTAGTGTGGTAGGGAGCCCCCCTGGCCTTCTATCCCTGTCCCTGTGTCTCTGAGGTCTCTGTCTCTCTCTGCTCCTGTCTCCTCATATTTTTTTGGTAATTTTTCCTTATTACGATTTTTTTAATGGATGAATTTCTCTATGGCTCTCAGCTCCATCTTTTGTTTTGTTAATAAGCCCTTCTGCTCCTTTCCCCCAGGCAGGAGAGTTGAGCCATTCTCTGAGAAGGATCCACATGGATACTGGGAACTAGATATTTCAGGCACAGGAGAATTGAAGATTTTCTACTCATAATTCAGCCTCCAGTAAGCAAAGCTAGTGTGGTAGGGAGCCCCTCTGGCCTCTATCCCTGTCCCTCTGTCTCTGAGGTCTCTGTCTCTCTCTGCTCCTGTCTGCTCATTTTTTTTGGTAATTTTTCATTTTTACGATTTTTTTAAAGGTAGAATTTCTCTCTGGCTCTCAGCTCCATCTTTTGTTTTGTTAATAAGCCCTTCTGCTCCTTTCTCCCAGTTAGGAGAGTTGAGCCATTCTCTGAGAAGTATCAACATGGATACTGGGAACTAGATATTTCGGGACACAGGCGAAATGAAGATTTTCTACTCATAATTCAGCCTCCAGCAAGCAAAGGTAGTGTGGTAGGGAGCCCCTCTGGCCTCTATCCCTGTCCCTGTGTCTCTGAGGTCACTGTCTCTCTCTGCTCCTGTCTCCTCATTATTTTTTTGGTAATTTTTCCTTTGTACGATTTTTTTAAAGGTAGAATTTCTCTCTGGCTCTCAGCTCCATCTTTTGTTTTGTTAATAAGCCCTTCTGCTCCTTTCTCCTAGGCAGGAGAGTTGAGCCATTCTCTGAGAAGAATCCACATGGATACTGGGAACTAGATATTTCAGGCACAGGAGAAATGAAGATTTTCTACTCATAATTCAGTCTCCAGCAAGCAAAGCTAGTGTGGTAGGGAGCCTCTCTGGACTTCTATCCCTGTCCCTGTGTCTCTGAGGTCTCTGTCTCTCTCTGCTCCTGTCTCCTCATATTTTTTTGGTAATTTTTCCTTTTTACGATTTTTTTAATGGATGAATTTCTCTATGGCTCTCAGCTCCATCTTTTTATTTTTAATAAGCCCTTCTGCTCCTTTCTCCCAGGCAGGAGAGTTGAGCCATTCTCTGAGAAGAATCCACATGGATACTGGGAAATAGATATTTCAGGAATAGGAGAAATGAAGATTTTCTTCTCATAATTCAGCCTCCAGCAAGCAAAGCTAGTGTGGTAGGGAGCCCCTCTGGCCTCTATCCCTGTCCCTGTGTCTCTGAGGTCTCTGTATCTCTCTGCTCATGTCTCCTCATGTTTTTTTGGTAATTTTTCCTTTTTATGATTTTTTTAAAGGTAGAATTTTTCTCTGGCTCTCAGCTCCATCTTTTGTTTTGTTAATAAGCCTTTCTGCTCCTTTCTCCCAGGCAGGAGAGTTGAGCCATTCTCTGAGAAGTATCCACATGGATACTCGGAAATAGATATTTCAGGCACAGGAGAAATGAAGATTTTCTACTCTTGATTCAGCCTCCAGCAAGCAAAGCTAGTGTGGTAGGGAGCCCCTCTGGCCTCTATCCCTGTCCCTGTGTCTCTGAGTTCTCTGTCTCTCTCTGCTCCTGTCTCCTCATGTTTTTTTGGTAATTTTTCTTTTTTACGATTTTTTTAAAGGTAGAATTTCTCTCTGGCTCTCAGCTCCATCATTAGTTTTGTTAATAAGCCCTTCTGCTCCTATCTCCCAGCAGGAGAGTGTAGCCATTCTCTGAGAAGTATCCACATGGATACTGGGAACTAGATATTTCCGGCAGAGGAGAAATGAAGATTTTCTACTCATAATTCAGCCTCCAGCAAGCAAAGCGAGTGTGGTAGGGAGCCCCTCTGGCCTTCTATAACTGTCCCTGTGTCTCTGAGGTCTCTGTCTCTCTCTGCTCCTGTCTCCTCATATTTTTTTGGTAATTTTTCCTTTTTACGACTTTTTTAAAGGTAGAATTTCTCTCTGGCTCTCAGCTCCATCTTTGGTTTTGTTAATAAGCCCCTCTGCTCCTTTCTCCCAGGCAGGAGAGTTGAGCCATTCTCTGAGTCGATTCCACATGGATACTGGGAACTAGATATTTCAGGCACAGGAGAAATGAAGATTTTCTACTCTTGATTCAGCCTCCAGCAAGCAAAGCTAGTTTGGTAAGGAGCCCCTCTGGCCTTCTATCCCTGTCCCTGTGTCTCTGAGGTCTCTGTCTCTCTCTGCTCCTGTCTCCTCATTTTTTTTGTAATTTTTCCTTCTTACGATTTTTTTAAATGTAGAATTTCTCTCTGGCTCTCAGCTCCATCTTTTGTTTTGTTAATAAGCCCTTCTGCTCCTTTCTCCCACGCAGGAGAGTTGAGCCATTATCTGAGATGATTCCACATGGATACTGGGAACTAGATATTTCAGGGCACAAGCGAAATGAAGATTTTCTACTGACAATTCAGCCTCCAGCAAGCAAAGCTATTGTGGTAGGGAGCCCCTCTGGCCTCTATCCCTGTCCCTGTGTCTCTGAGGTCTCTGTTTCTCTCTGCTCCGGTCTCTTCAATTTTTTGGGTAATTTTTCCTTTTTACAATTTTTTTAAAGGTAGAATTTCTCTCTGGCTCTCAGCTCCATCTTTTGTTTTGTTAATAAGACCTTCTGCTCCATTCTCCCAGGCAGGAGAGTTGAGCCATTCTCTGAGAATAATCCACATGGATACTGGGAACTAGATATTTCAGGCACAGGAGAAATGAAGATTTTCTACTCATAATTCAGCCTCCAGCAAGCAAAGCTATTGTGGTCGGGAGCCCCACTGGCCTCCATCCCTGTCCTGTGTCTCTGAGGTCTCTGTCTCTCTCTTCTCCGATCTCTTCATTTTTTTGGGGTAATTTTTCCTTTTTACAATTTTTTTAAAGGTAGAATTTCTCTCTGGCTCTCAGCTCCATCTTTTGTTTTGTTAATAAGCCCTTCTGCTCCTATCTCCCAGGCAGGAGAGTTGAGCCATTCTCTGAGAAGTATCCACATGGATACTCGGAAATAGATATTTCAGGCACAGGAGAAATGAAGATTTTCTACTCATAATTCGGGCTCCAGCAAGCAAAGCTATTGTGGTAGGGAGCCCCTCTGGCCTCTATCCCTGTCCCTGTGTCTCTGAGGTCTATGTGTCTCTCTGCTCCTGTCTCCTCATGTTTTTTTGGTAATTTTTCCTTTTTATGATTTTTTTAAAGGTAGCATTTCTCTCTGTCTCTCAGCTCCATCTTTTGTTTTGTTACTAAGCCCTTCTCCTCCTTTCTCCCAGGCAGGAGAGCTGAGCCATTCTCTGAGAAGAATCCACATGGATACTGGGAACTAGATATTTCAGGCACAGGAATAATGAAGATTTTCTACTCATAACTGAGCCCCCAGCAAGCAAAGCTAGTGTGGTAGGGAGCCCCTCTGGCCTCTATCCCTGTCCCTGTGTCTCTGAGGTCTCTGTCTCTCTCTGCTCCTGTCTCCTCATGTTTTTTTGGTAATTTTTCCTTTTTACGATTTTTTTAAAGGTAGAATTTCTCTCGGGCTCTCAGCTCCATCTTTTGTTTTGTTAATAAGCCCTTCTGTTCCTTTCTCCCAGGCAGGAGAGTTGAGCCATTCTCTGAGAATAATCCACATGGATACTGGGAACTAGATATTTCAGGCACAGGAGAAATGAAGATTTTCTACTCATAATTCAGCCTCCAGCAAACAAATCTAGTGTGGTAGGGAGCCCCTCTAGCCTTCTATCCCTGTCCCTGTGTCTCTGAGTTCTCTGTCTCTCTCTGCTCCTGTCTCCTCATGTTTTTTTGGTAATTTTTCCTTTTTATGATATTTTTAAAGGTAGAATTTCTCTCTGGCTCTCAGTTCCATCTTTTGTTTTGTTAATAAGCCCTTCTGCTCCTTTCTCCCAGGCAGGAGAGTTGAGCCATTCTCTGAGTAGATTCCACATGGGTATTGGGTACTAGATATTTCAGGGCACAGGCGAAATGAAGATTTTCTACTCATAATTCAGACTCCAGCAAGCAAAGCTAGTGTGGTAGGGAGCCCCTCTGGCCTCTATCCCTGTCCCTGTGTCTCTGAGTTCTCTGTCTCTCTCTGCTCCTGTCTCCTCAAGTTTTTTTGGTAATTTTTCTTTTTTACGATTTTTTTAAAGGTAGAATTTCTCTCTGGCTCTCAGCTCCATCATTAGTTTTGTTAATAAGCCCTTCTGCTCCTATCTCCCAGCAGGAGAGTGTAGCCATTCTCTGAGAAGTATCCACATGGATACTGGGAACTAGATATTTCCGGCAGAGGAGAAATGAAGATTTTCTACTCATAATTCAGCCTCCAGCAAGCAAAGCGAGTGTGGTAGGGAGCCCCTCTGGCCTTCTATAACTGTCCCTGTGTCTCTGAGGTCTCTGTCTCTCTCTGCTCCTGTCTCCTCATATTTTTTTGGTAATTTTTCCTTTTTACGACTTTTTTAAAGGTAGAATTTCTCTCTGGCTCTCAGCTCCATCTTTGGTTTTGTTAATAAGCCCCTCTGCTCCTTTCTCCCAGGCAGGAGAGTTGAGCCATTCTCTGAGTCGATTCCACATGGATACTGGGAACTAGATATTTCAGGCACAGGAGAAATGAAGATTTTCTACTCTTGATTCAGCCTCCAGCAAGCAAAGCTAGTGTGGTAAGGAGCCCCTCTGGCCTTCTATCCCTGTCCCTGTGTCTCTGAGGTCTCTGTCTCTCTCTGCTCCTGTCTCCTCATTTTTTTTTTGTAATTTTTCCTTCTTACGATTTTTTTAAATGTAGAATTTCTCTCTGGCTCTCAGCTCCATCTTTTGTTTTGTTAATAAGCCCTTCTGTTCCTTTCTCCCACGCAGGAGAGTTGAGCCATTATCTGAGATGATTCCACATGGATACTGGGAACTAGATATTTCAGGGCACAAGCGAAATGAAGATTTTCTACTGACAATTCAGCCTCCAGCAAGCAAAGCTATTGTGGTAGGGAGCCCCTCTGGCCTCTATCCCTGTCCCTGTGTCTCTGAGGTCTCTGTCTCTCTCTGCTCCTGTCTCCTCATATTTTTTTGGTAATTTTTCCTTTTTACGATTTTTTTAAAGGTAGAATTTCTCTCGGGCTCTCAGCTCCATCTTTTGTTTTGTTAATAAGCCCTTCTGTTCCTTTCTCCCAGGCAGGAGAGTTGAGCCATTCTCTGAGAAGTATCCACATGGATACTGGGAACTAGATATTTCAGGCACAGGAGAAATGAAGATTTTCTACTCATAATTCAGCCTCCAGCATACAAATCTAGTGTGGTAGGGAGCCCCTCTAGCCTTCTATCCCTGTCCCTGTGTCTCTGAGTTCTCTGTCTCTCTCTGCTCCTGTCTCCTCATGTTTTTTTGGTAATTTTTCCTTTTTATGATATTTTTAAAGGTAGAATTTCTCTCTGGCTCTCAGTTCCATCTTTTGTTTTGTTAATAAGCCCTTCTGCTCCTTTCTCCCAGGCAGGAGAGTTGAGCCATTCTCTGAGTAGATTCCACATGGGTATTGGGTACTAGATATTTCAGGGCACAGGCGAAATGAAGATTTTCTACTCATAATTCAGACTCCAGCAAGCAAAGCTAGTGTGGTAGGGAGCCCCTCTGGCCTCTATCCCTGTCCCTGTGTCTCTGAGTTCTCTGTCTCTCTCTGCTCCTGTCTCCTCAAGTTTTTTTGGTAATTTTTCTTTTTTACGATTTTTTTAAAGGTAGAATTTCTCTCTGGCTCTCAGCTCCATCATTAGTTTTGTTAATAAGCCCTTCTGCTCCTATCTCCCAGCAGGAGAGTGTAGCCATTCTCTGAGAAGTATCCACATGGATACTGGGAACTAGATATTTCCGGCAGAGGAGAAATGAAGATTTTCTACTCATAATTCAGCCTCCAGCAAGCAAAGCGAGTGTGGTAGGGAGCCCCTCTGGCCTTCTATAACTGTCCCTGTGTCTCTGAGGTCTCTGTCTCTCTCTGCTCCTGTCTCCTCATATTTTTTTGGTAATTTTTCCTTTTTACGACTTTTTTAAAGGTAGAATTTCTCTCTGGCTCTCAGCTCCATCTTTGGTTTTGTTAATAAGCCCCTCTGCTCCTTTCTCCCAGGCAGGAGAGTTGAGCCATTCTCTGAGTAGATTCCACATGGATACTGGGAACTAGATATTTCAGGCACAGGAGAAATGAAGATTTTCTACTCTTGATTCAGCCTCCAGCAAGCAAAGCTAGTGTGGTAAGGAGCCCCTCTGGCCTTCTATCCCTGTCCCTGTGTCTCTGAGGTCTCTGTCTCTCTCTGCTCCTGTCTCCTCATTTTTTTTTGTAATTTTTCCTTCTTACGATTTTTTTAAATGTAGAATTTCTCTCTGGCTCTCAGCTCCATCTTTTGTTTTGTTAATAAGCCCTTCTGCTCCTTTCTCCCACGCAGGAGAGTTGAGCCATTATCTGAGATGATTCCACATGGATACTGGGAACTAGATATTTCAGGGCAAAAGCGAAATGAAGATTTTCTACTGACAATTCAGCCTCCAGCAAGCAAAGCTATTGTGGTAGGGAGCCCCTCTGGCCTCTATCCCTGTCCCTGTGTCTCTGAGGTCTCTGTTTCTCTCTGCTCCGGTCTCTTCATTTTTTTGGGTAATTTTTCCTTTTTACAGTTTTTTTAAAGGTAGAATTTCTCTCTGGCTCTCAGCTCCATCTTTTGTTTTGTTAATAAGCCCTTCTGCTCCATTCTCCCAGGCAGGAGAGTTGAGCCAATCTCTGAGAATAATCCACATGGATACTGGGAACTAGATATTTCAGGCACAGGAGAAATGAAGATTTTCTACTCATAATTCAGCCTCCAGCAAGCAAAGCTATTGTGGTCGGGAGCCCCACTGGCCTCCATCCCTGTCCTGTGTCTCTGAGGTCTCTGTCTCTCTCTTCTCCGATCTCTTCATTTTTTTGGGGTAATTTTTCCTTTTTACAATTTTTTTAAAGGTAGAATTTCTCTCTGGCTCTCAGCTCCATCTTTTGTTTTGTTAATAAGCCCTTCTGCTCCTATCTCCCAGGCAGGAGAGTTGAGCCATTCTCTGAGAAGTATCCACATGGATACTCGGAAATAGATATTTCAGGCACAGGAGAAATGAAGATTTTCTACTCATAATTCGGGCTCCAGCAAGCAAAGCTAGTGTGGTAGGGAGCCCCTCTGGCCTCTATCCCTGTCCCTGTGTCTCTGAGGTCTATGTGTCTCCCTGCTCCTGTCTCCTCATGTTTTTTGGTAATTTTTCCTTTTTATGATTTTTTTAAAGGTAGCATTTCTCTCTGTCTCTCAGCTCCATCTTTTGTTTTGTTAATAAGCCCTTCTCCTCCTTTCTCCCAGGCAGGAGAGCTGAGCCATTCTCTGAGAAGAATCCACATGGAGACTGGGAACTAGATATTTCAGGCACAGGAGTAATGAAGATTTTCTACTCATAACTCAGCCCCCAGCAAGCAAAGCTAGTGTGGTAGGGAGCCCCTCTGGCCTCTATCCCTGTCCCTGTGTCTCTGAGGTCTCTGTCTCTCTCTGCTCCTGTCCCCTCATGTTTTTTTTGGTAATTTTTCCTTTTTACGATTTTTTTAAAGGTAGAATTTCTCTCGGGCTCTCAGCTCCATCTTTTGTTTTGTTAATAAGCCCTTCTGTTCCTTTCTCCCAGGCAGGAGAGTTGAGCCATTCTCTGAGAAGTATCCACATGGATACTGGGAACTAGATATTTCAGGCACAGGAGAAATGAAGATTTTCTACTCATAATTCAGCCTCCAGCAAACAAATCTAGTGTGGTAGGGAGCCCCTCTAGCCTTCTATCCCTGTCCCTGTGTCTCTGAGTTCTCTGTCTCTCTCTGCTCCTGTCTCCTCATGTTTTTTTGGTAATTTTTCCTTTTTATGATATTTTTAAAGGTAGAATTTCTCTCTGGCTCTCAGTTCCATCTTTTGTTTTGTTAATAAGCCCTTCTGCTCCTTTCTCCCAGGCAGGAGAGTTGAGCCATTCTCTGAGTAGATTCCACATGGGTATTGGGTACTAGATATTTCAGGGCACAGGCGAAATGAAGATTTTCTACTCATAATTCAGACTCCAGCAAGCAAAGCTAGTGTGGTAGGGAGCCCCTCTGGCCTCTATCCCTGTCCCTGTGTCTCTGAGTTCTCTGTCTCTCTCTGCTCCTGTCTCCTCATTTTTTTTGGTAATTTTTCTTTTTTACGATTTTTTTAAAGGTAGAATTTCTCTCTGGCTCTCAGCTCCATCATTAGTTTTGTTAATAAGCCCTTCTGCTCCTATCTCCCAGCAGGAGAGTGTAGCCATTCTCTGAGAAGTATCCACATGGATACTGGGAACTAGATATTTCAGGCCCCAGAGAAATGAAGATTTTCTACTCATAATTCAGCCTCCAGCAAGCAAAGCGTGTGTGGTAGGGAGCCCCTCTGGCCTTCTATAACTGTCCCTGTGTCTCTGAGGTCTCTGTCTCTCTCTGCTCCTGTCTCCTCATATTTTTTTGGTAATTTTTCCTTTTTACGACTTTTTTAAAGGTAGAATTTCTCTCTGGCACTCAGCTCCATCTTTGGTTTTGTTAATAAGCCCCTCTGCTCCTTTCTCCCAGGCAGGAGAGTTGAGCCATTCTCTGAGTAGATTCCACATGGATACTGGGAACTAGATATTTCAGGCACAGGAGAAATGAAGATTTTCTACTCTTGATTCAGCCTCCAGCAAGCAAAGCTAGTTTGGTAAGGAGCCCCTCTGGCCTTCTATCCCTGTCCCTGTGTCTCTGAGGTCTCTGTCTCTCTCTGCTCCTGTCTCCTCATTTTTTTTGTAATTTTTCCTTCTTACGATTTTTTTAAATGTAGAATTTCTCTCTGGCTCTCAGCTCCATCTTTTGTTTTGTTAATAAGCCCTTCTGCTCCTTTCTCCCACGCAGGAGAGTTGAGCCATTATCTGAGATGATTCCACATGGATACTGGGAACTAGATATTTCAGGGCACAAGCGAAATGAAGATTTTCTACTGACAATTCAGCCTCCAGCAAGCAAAGCTATTGTGGTAGGGAGCCCCTCTGGCCTCTATCCCTGTCCCTGTGTCTCTGAGGTCTCTGTTTCTCTCTGGTCCGGTCTCTTCATTTTTTTGGGTAATTTTTCCTTTTTACAATTTTTTTAAAGGTAGAATTTCTCTCTGGCTCTCAGCTCCATCTTTTGTTTTGTTAATAAGCCCTTCTGCTCCATTCTCCCAGGCAGGAGAGTTGAGCCATTCTCTGAGAATAATCCACATGGATACTGGGAACTAGATATTTCAGGCACAGGAGAAATGAAGATTTTCTACTCATAATTCAGCCTCCAGCAAGCAAAGCTATTGTGGTCGGGAGCCCCACTGGCCTCCATCCCTGTCCTGTGTCTCTGAGGTCTCTGTCTCTCTCTTCTCCGATCTCTTCATTTTTTGGGGGTAATTTTTCCTTTTTACAATTTTTTTAAAGGTAGAATTTCTCTCTGGCTCTCAGCTCCATCTTTTGTTTTGTTAATAAGCCCTTCTGCTCCTATCTCCCAGGCAGGAGAGTTGAGCCATTCTCTGAGAAGTATCCACATGGATACTCGGAAATAGATATTTCAGGCACAGGAGAAATGAAGATTTTCTACTCATAATTTGGGCTCCAGCAAGCAAAGCTAGTGTGGTTGGGAGCCCCTCTGGCCTCTATCCCTGTCCCTGTGTCTCTGAGGTCTATGTGTCTCTCTGCTCCTGTCTCCTCATGTTTTTTTGGTAATTTTTCCTTTTTATGATTTTTTTAAAGGTAGCATTTCTCTCTGTCTCTCAGCTCCATCTTTTGTTTTGTTAATAAGCCCTTCTCCTCCTTTCTCCCAGGCAGGAGAGCTGAGCCATTCTCTGAGAAGAATCCACATGGATACTGGGAACTAGATATTTCAGGCACAGGAATAATGAAGATTTTCTACTCATAACTGAGCCCCCAGCAAGCAAAGCTAGTGTGGTAGGGAGCCCCTCTGGCCTCTATCCCTGTCCCTGTGTCTCTGAGGTCTCTGTCTCTCTCTGCTCCTGTCTCCTCATGTTTTTTTGGTAATTTTTCCTTTTTACGATTTTTTTAAAGGTAAAATTTCTCTCGGGCTCTCAGCTCCATCTTTTGTTTTGTTAATAAGCCCTTCTGTTCCTTTCTCCCAGGCAGGAGAGTTGAGCCATTCTCTGAGAAGTATCCACATGGATACTGGGAACTAGATATTTCAGGCACAGGAGAAATGAAGATTTTCTACTCATAATTCAGCCTCCAGCAAACAAATCTAGTGGGGTAGGGAGCCCCTCTAGCCTTCTATCCCTGTCCCTGTGTCTCTGAGTTCTCTGTCTCTCTCTGCTCCTGTCTCCTCATGTTTTTTTGGTAATTTTTCCTTTTTATGATATTTTTAAAGGTAGAATTTCTCTCTGGCTCTCAGTTCCATCTTTTGTTTTCTTAATAAGCCCTTCTGCTCCTTTCTCCCAGGCAGGAGAGTTGAGCCATTCTCTGAGTAGATTCCACATGGGTATTGGGTACTAGATATTTCAGGGCACAGGCGAAATGAAGATTTTCTACTCATAATTCAGACTCCAGCAAGCAAAGCTAGTGTGGTAGGGAGCCCTCTGGCCTCTATCCCTGTCCCTGTGTCTCTGAGTTCTCTGTCTCTCTCTGCTCCTGTCTCCTCAAGTTTTTTTGGTAATTTTTCTTTTTTACGATTTTTTTAAAGGTAGAATTTCTCTCTGGCTCTCAGCTCCATCATTAGTTTTGTTAATAAGCCCTTCTGCTCCTATCTCCCAGCAGGAGAGTGTAGCCATTCTCTGAGAAGTATCCACATGGATACTGGGAACTAGATATTTCCGGCAGAGGAGAAATGAAGATTTTCTACTCATAATTCAGCCTCCAGCAAGCAAAGCGAGTGTGGTAGGGAGCCCCTCTGGCCTTCTATAACTGTCCCTGTGTCTCTGAGGTCTCTGTCTCTCTCTGCTCCTGTCTCCTCATATTTTTTTGGTAATTTTTCCTTTTTACGACTTTTTTAAAGGTAGAATTTCTCTCTGGCTCTCAGCTCCATCTTTGGTTTTGTTAATAAGCCCCTCTACTCCTTTCTCCCAGGCAGGAGAGTTGAGCCATTCTCTGAGTAGATTCCACATGGATACTGGGAACTAGATATTTCAGGCACAGGAGAAATGAAGATTTTCTACTCTTGATTCAGCCTCCAGCAAGCAAAGCTAGTGTGGTAAGGAGCCCCTCTGGCCTTCTATCCCTGTCCCTGTGTCTCTGAGGTCTCTGTCTCTCTCTGCTCCTGTCTCCTCATTTTTTTTTTGTAATTTTTCCTTCTTACGATTTTTTTTAATGTAGAATTTCTCTCTGGCTCTCAGCTCCATCTTTTGTTTTGTTAATAAGCCCTTCTGCTCCTTTCTCCCACGCAGGAGAGTTGAGCCATTATCTGAGATGATTCCACATGGATACTGGGAACTAGATATTTCAGGGCACAAGCGAAATGAAGATTTTCTACTGACAATTCAGCCTCCAGCAAGCAAAGCTATTGTGGTAGGGAGCCCCTCTGGCCTCTATCCCTGTCCCTGTGTCTCTGAGGTCTCTGTTTCTCTCTGCTCCGGTCTCTTCATTTTTTTGGGTAATTTTTCCTTTTTACAGTTTTTTTAAAGGTAGAATTTCTCTCTGGCTCTCAGCTCCATCTTTTGTTTTGTTAATAAGCCCTTCTGCTCCATTCTCCCAGGCAGGAGAGTTGAGCCATTCTCTGAGAATAATCCACATGGATACTGGGAACTAGATATTTCAGGCACAGGAGAAATGAAGATTTTCTACTCATAATTCAGCCTCCAGCAAGCAAAGCTATTGTGGTCGGGAGCCCCACTGGCCTCCATCCCTGTCCTGTGTCTCTGAGGTCTCTGTCTCTCTCTTCTCCGATCTCTTCATTTTTTTGGGGTAATTTTTCCTTTTTACAATTTTTTTAAAGGTAGAATTTCTCTCTGGCTCTCAGCTCCATCTTTTGTTTTGTTAATAAGCCCTTCTGCTCCTATCTCCCAGGCAGGAGAGTTGAGCCATTCTCTGAGAAGTATCCACATGGATACTCGGAAATAGATATTTCAGGCACAGGAGAAATGAAGATTTTCTACTCATAATTCGGGCTCCAGCAAGCAAAGCTAGTGTGGTAGGGAGCCCCTCTGGCCTCTATCCCTGTCCCTGTGTCTCTGAGGTCTATGTGTCTCCCTGCTCCTGTCTCCTCATGTTTTTTGGTAATTTTTCCTTTTTATGATTTTTTTAAAGGTAGCATTTCTCTCTGTCTCTCAGCTCCATCTTTTGTTTTGTTAATAAGCCCTTCTCCTCCTTTCTCCCAGGCAGGAGAGCTGAGCCATTCTCTGAGAAGAATCCACATGGAGACTGGGAACTAGATATTTCAGGCACAGGAGTAATGAAGATTTTCTACTCATAACTCAGCCCCCAGCAAGCAAAGCTAGTGTGGTAGGGAGCCCCTCTGGCCTCTATCCCTGTCCCTGTGTCTCTGAGGTCTCTGTCTCTCTCTGCTCCTGTCTCCTCATGATTTTTTTGGTAATTTTTCCTTTTTACGATTTTTTTAAAGGTAGAATTTCTCTCGGGCTCTCAGCTCCATCTTTTGTTTTGTTAATAAGCCCTTCTGTTCCTTTCTCCCAGGCAGGAGAGTTGAGCCATTCTCTGAGAAGTATCCACATGGATACTGGGAACTAGATATTTCAGGCACAGGAGAAATGAAGATTTTCTACTCATAATTCAGCCTCCAGCAAACAAATCTAGTGTGGTAGGGAGCCCCTCTAGCCTTCTATCCCTGTCCCTGTGTCTCTGAGTTCTCTGTCTCTCTCTGCTCCTGTCTCCTCATGTTTTTTTGGTAATTTTTCCTTTTTATGATATTTTTAAAGGTAGAATTTCTCTCTGGCTCTCAGTTCCATCTTTTGTTTTGTTAATAAGCCCTTCTGCTCCTTTCTCCCAGGCAGGAGAGTTGAGCCATTCTCTGAGTAGATTCCACATGGGTATTGGGTACTAGATATTTCAGGGCACAGGCGAAATGAAGATTTTCTACTCATAATTCAGACTCCAGCAAGCAAAGCTAGTGTGGTAGGGAGCCCCTCTGGCCTCTATCCCTGTCCCTGTGTCTCTGAGTTCTCTGTCTCTCTCTGCTCCTGTCTCCTCATGTTTTTTTGGTAATTTTTCTTTTTTACGATTTTTTTAAAGGTAGAATTTCTCTCTGGCTCTCAGCTCCATCATTAGTTTTGTTAATAAGCCCTTCTCCTCCTATCTCCCATCAGGAGAGTGTAGCCATTCTCTGAGAAGTATCCACATGGATACTGGGAACTAGATATTTCAGGCACCAGAGAAATGAAGATTTTCTACTCATAATTCAGCCTCCAGCAAGCAAAGCGTGTGTGGTAGGGAGCCCCTCTGGCCTTCTATAACTGTCCCTGTGTCTCTGAGGTCTCTGTATCTCTCTGCTCCTGTCTCCTCATATTTTTTTGGTAATTTTTCCTTTTTACGACTTTTTTAAAGGTAGAATTTCTCTCTGGCTCTCAGCTCCATCTTTGGTTTTGTTAATAAGCCCCTCTGCTCCTTTCTCCCAGGCAGGAGAGTTGAGCCATTCTCTGAGTCGATTCCACATGGATACTGGGAACTAGATATTTCAGGCACAGGAGAAATGAAGATTTTCTACTCTTGATTCAGCCTCCAGCAAGCAAAGCTAGTGTGGTAAGGAGCCCCTCTGGCCTTCTATCCCTGTCCCTGTGTCTCTGAGGTCTCTGTATCTCTCTGCTCCTGTCTCCTCATTTTTTTTGTAATTTTTCCTTCTTACGATTTTTTTAAATGTAGAATTTCTCTCTGGCTCTCAGCTCCATCTTTTGTTTTGTTAATAAGCCCTTCTGCTCCTTTCTCCCACGCAGGAGAGTTGAGCCATTATCTGAGATGATTCCACATGGATACTGGGAACTAGATATTTCAGGGCACAAGCGAAATGAAGATTTTCTACTGACAATTCAGCCTCCAGCAAGCAAAGCTATTGTGGTAGGGAGCCCCTCTGGCCTCTATCCCTGTCCCTGTGTCTCTGAGGTCTCTGTTTCTCTCTGCTCCGGTCTCTTAATTTTTTTGGGTAATTTTTCCTTTTTACAATTTTTTTAAAGGTAGAATTTCTCTCTGGCTCTCAGCTCCATCTTTTGTTTTGTTAATAAGCCCTTCTGCTCCATTCTCCCAGGCAGGAGAGTTGAGCCATTCTCTGAGAATAATCCACATGGATACTGGGAACTAGATATTTCAGGCACAGGAGAAATGAAGATTTTCTACTCATAATTCAGCCTCCAGCAAGCAAAGCTATTGTGGTCGGGAGCCCCACTGGCCTCCATCCCTGTCCTGTGTCTCTGAGGTCTCTGTCTCTCTCTTCTCCGATCTCTTCATTTTTTGGGGGTAATTTTTCCTTTTTACAATTTTTTTAAAGGTAGAATTTCTCTCTGGCTCTCAGCTCCATCTTTTGTTTTGTTAATAAGCCCTTCTGCTCCTATTTCCCAGGCAGGAGAGTTGAGCCATTCTCTGAGAAGTATCCACATGGATACTCGGAAATAGATATTTCAGGCACAGGAGAAATGAAGATTTTCTACTCATAATTCGGGCTCCAGCAAGCAAAGCTAGTGTGGTAGGGAGCCCCTCTGGCCTCTATCCCTGTCCCTGTGTCTCTGAGGTCTATGTGTCTCTCTGCTCCTGTCTCCTCATGTTTTTTTGGTAATTTTTCCTTTTTATGATTTTTTTAAAGGTAGCATTTCTCTCTGTCTCTCAGCTACATCTTTTGTTTTGTTAATAAGCCCTTCTCCTCCTTTCTCCCAGGCAGGAGAGCTGAGCCATTCTCTGAGAAGAATCCACATGGATACTGGGAACTAGATATTTCAGGCACAGGAATAATGAAGATTTTCTACTCATAACTGAGCCCCCAGCAAGCAAAGCTAGTGTGGTAGGGAGCCCCTCTGACCTCTATCCCTGTCCCTGTGTCTCTGAGGTCTCTGTCTCTCTCTGCTCCTGTCTCCTCATGTTTTTTTGGTAATTTTTCCTTTTTACGATTTTTTTAAAGGTAGAATTTCTCTCGGGCTCTCAGCTCCATCTTTTGTTTTGTTAATAAGCCCTTCTGTTCCTTTCTCCCAGGCAGGAGAGTTGAGCCATTCTCTGAGAAGTATCCACATGGATACTGGGAACTAGATATTTCAGGCACAGGAGAAATGAAGATTTCCTACTCATAATTCAGCCTCCAGCAAACAAATCTAGTGTGGTAGGGAGCCCCTCTAGCCTTCTATCCCTGTCCCTGTGTCTCTGAGTTCTCTGTCTCTCTCTGCTCCTGTCTCCTCATGTTTTTTTGGTAATTTTTCCTTTTTATGATATTTTTAAAGGTAGAATTTCTCTCTGGCTCTCAGTTCCATCTTTTGTTTTGTTAATAAGCCCTTTTGCTCCTTTCTCCCAGGCAGGAGAGTTGAGCCATTCTCTGAGTAGATTCCACATGTGTATTGGGTACTAGATATTTCAGGGCACAGGCGAAATGAAGATTTTCTACTCATAATTCAGCCTCCAGCAAGCAAAGCTAGTGTGGTAGGGAGCCCCTCTAGCCTCCCATCCCTGTCCCTGTTTCTCGATGTCTCTGTCTCTCTCTGCTCCTGTCTCCTCATTTTTTTTTTGGTAATTTTTCCTTTTTACGATTTTTTTAAAGGTAGAATTTCTCTCTGGCTCTCAGCTCCATCATTTGTTTTGTTACTAAGCCCTTCTGCTCCTTTCTCCCAGTCTGGAGACTAGAGCTATTCTCTGAGAAGATTCCACATGGATATTCGGAAATAGATATTTCAGCACACAGGCGAAATGAAGATTTTCTACTCATAATTCAGACTCCAGCAAGCAAAGCTAGTGTGGTAGGGAGCCGCTCTGGCCTCTATCCCTGTCCCTGTGTCTCTGAGTTCTCTGTCTCTCTCTTTTCCTGTCTCCTCAATTTTTTTGGTAATTTTTCTTTTTTACGATTTTTTTAAAGGTAGAATTTCTCTCTGGCTCTCTGCTCCATCTTTTGTTTAGTTAATAAGCTCTTCTGCTCCTTTCTCCCAGGCAGTATAGTTGAGCCATTCTCTGAGAAGATTCCACATGGATACTGGGAACTAGATATTTCAGGCACAGGATAAATGAAGATTTTCTACTCTTGATTCAGCCTACAGCAAGCAAAGCTAGTGTGGTGGGGAGCCCCTCTGGCCTTCTATCCCTGTCCCTGTGTCTCTGAGGTCTCTGTCTCTCTCTGCTCCTGTCTCCTCATTTTTTTTTGGTAATTTTTCCTTCTTACGAATTTTTTAAATGTAGAATTTCTCTCTGGCTCTCAGTTCCATCTTTTGTTTTGTTAATAAGCCCTTCTGCTCCTTTCACCCACGCAGGAGAGTTGAGCCATTATCTGAGATGATTCCACATGGATACTGGGAACTAGATATTTCAGGGCACAGGCGAAATGAAGATTTTCTACTGATAATTCAGCCTCCAGCAAGCAAAGGAATTGTGGTAGGGAGCCCCTCTGGCCTCTATCCCTGTCACTGTGTCTCTGAGGTCTCTCTTTCTCTCTGCTCCGGTCTCTTCATTTTTTTGGGTAATTTTTCCTTTTACAATTTTTTTCAAGGTAGAAATTCTCTCTGGCTCTCAGCTCCATCTTTTGTTTTGTTAATAAGCCCTTCTCCTCCTTTCTCCCAGCAGGAGAGCTGAGCCATTCTCTGAGAAGAATCCACATGGATACTGGGAACTAGATATTTCAGGCACAGGAGTAATGAAGATTTTCTACTCATAACTCAGCCCCCAGCAAGCAAAGCTAGTGTGGTAGGGAGCCCCTCTGGCCTCTATCCCTGTCCCTGTGTCTCTGAGGACTCTGTCTCTCTCTGCTCCTGTCTCCTCATGTTTTTTTGGTAATTTTTCCTTTTTACGATTTTTTTAAAGGTAGAATTTCTCTCGGGCTCTCAGCTCCATCTTTTGTTTTGTTAATAAGCCCTTCTGCTCCTTTCTCTCAGGCAGGAGAGTTGAGCCATTCTCTGAGAAGTATCCACATGGATAATGGGAACTAGATATATCAGGCACAGGAGAAATGAAGATTTTCTACTCATAATTCAGCCTCCAGCAAGCAAAGCTAGTGTGGTAGGGAGCCCCTCTGGCCTTCTATTACTGTCCCTGTGTCTCTGAGGTCTCTGTCTTTCTCTGCTCCTATCTCCTCATATTTTTTTGCTAATTTTTCCTTTTTACGATTTTTTTAAAGGTAGAATTTCTCTCTGGCTCTCAGCTCCATCTTTTGTTTTGTTAATAAGCCCTTCTGCTCCTTTCTCCCAGGCAGGAGAGTTGAGCCATTCTCTTATAAGAATCCACATGGATACTGGGAACTAGATATTTCAGGCACAGGAGAAATGAAGATTTTCTACTCATAATTCAGCCTCCAGCAAGCAAAGCTAGTGTGGTAGGGAGCCCCTCTGGCCTTTTATGCCTGTCCCTGTGTCTCTGAGGTCTCTGTCCCTCTCTGCTCCTGTCTCCTCATATTTTTGGTAATTTTTCCGTTTTACGATTATTTTAAAGGTAGAATTTCTCTCTGGCTCTCCGCTCCATCTTTTGTTTTGTTAATAAGCCCTTCTGCTCCTTTCTCCCAGGCAGGAGAGTTGAGCCATTCTCTGAGTAGATTCCACATGTGTATTGGGTACTAGATATTTCAGGGCACAGGCGAAATGAAGATTTTCTACTCATAATTCAGACTCCAGCAAGCAAAGCTAGTGTGGTAGGGAGCCCCTCTGGCCTCTATCCCTCTCCCTGTGTCTCTGAGTTCTCTGTCTCTCTCTGCTCCTGTCTCCTCATGTTTTTTGGGTAATTTTCCTTTTTTACGATTTTTTTAAAGGTAGAATTTCTCTCTGGCTCTCAGCTCCATCATTAGTTTTGTTAATAAGCCCTTCTGCTCCTATCTCCCAGCAGGAGAGTGTAGCCATTCTCTGAGAAGTATCCACATGGATACTGGGAACTAGATATTTCAGGCAGAGGAGAAATGAAGATTTTCTACTCATAATTCAGCCTCCAGCAAGCAAAGCTAGTGTGGTAGGGAGCCCCTCTGGCCTTCTATAACTGTCCCTGTGTCTCTGAGGTCTCTGTCTCTCTCTGCTCCTGTCTCCTCAATTTTTTTGGTAATTTTTCTTTTTTACGATTTTTTTAAAGGTAGAATTTCTCTCTGGCTCTCTGCTCCATCTTTTGTTTAGTTAATAAGCTCTTCTGCTCCTTTCTCCCAGGCAGTATAGTTGAGCCATTCTCTGAGAAGATTCCACATGGATACTGGGAACTAGATATTTCAGGCACAGGATAAATGAAGATTTTCTACTCTTGATTCAGCCTACAGCAAGCAAAGCTAGTGTGGTGGGGAGCCCCTCTGGCCTTCTATCCCTGTCCCTGTGTCTCTGAGGTCTCTGTCTCTCTCTGCTCCTGTCTCCTCATTTTTTTTTGGTAATTTTTCCTTCTTACGAATTTTTTAAATGTAGAATTTCTCTCTGGCTCTCAGTTCCATCTTTTGTTTTGTTAATAAGCCCTTCTGCTCCTTTCACCCACGCAGGAGAGTTGAGCCATTATCTGAGATGATTCCACATGGATACTGGGAACTAGATATTTCAGGGCACAGGCGAAATGAAGATTTTCTACTGATAATTCAGCCTCCAGCAAGCAAAGGAATTGTGGTAGGGAGCCCCTCTGGCCTCTATCCCTGTCACTGTGTCTCTGAGGTCTCTCTTTCTCTCTGCTCCGGTCTCTTCATTTTTTTGGGTAATTTTTCCTTTTACAATTTTTTTCAAGGTAGAAATTCTCTCTGGCTCTCAGCTCCATCTTTTGTTTTGTTAATAAGCCCTTCTCCTCCTTTCTCCCAGCAGGAGAGCTGAGCCATTCTCTGAGAAGAATCCACATGGATACTGGGAACTAGATATTTCAGGCACAGGAGTAATGAAGATTTTCTACTCATAACTCAGCCCCCAGCAAGCAAAGCTAGTGTGGTAGGGAGCCCCTCTGGCCTCTATCCCTGTCCCTGTGTCTCTGAGGACTCTGTCTCTCTCTGCTCCTGTCTCCTCATGTTTTTTTGGTAATTTTTCCTTTTTACGATTTTATTAAAGGTAGAATTTCTCTCGGGCTCTCAGCTCCATCTTTTGTTTTGGTAATAAGCCCTTATGTTCCTTTCTCCCAGGCAGGAGAGTTGAGCCATTCTCTGAGAAGTATCCACATGGATACTGGGAACTAGATATTTCAGGCACAGGAGAAATGAAGATTTTCTACTCATAATTCAGCCTCCAGCAAGCATAGCTAGTGTGGTATGGAGCCCCTCTGGACTCTATGCCTGTCCCTGAGTCTCTGAGGTCTCTGTCTATTTCTGCTCCTGTCTCCTCATTTTTTTTGGTAATTTTTCCTTTTTACGATTTTTTTAAAGTAGAATTTCTCTCGGGCTCTCAGCTCCATCTTTTGTTTTGTTAATAAGCCCTTCTGCTCCTTTCTCTCAGGCAGGAGAGTTGAGCCATTCTCTGAGAAGTATCCACATGGATAATGGGAACTAGATATATCAGGCACAGGAGAAATGAAGATTTTCTACTCATAATTCAGCCTCCAGCAAGCAAAGCTAGTGTGGTAGGGAGCCCCTCTGGCCTTCTATTACTGTCCCTGTGTCTCTGAGGTCTCTGTCTTTCTCTGCTCCTATCTCCTCATATTTTTTTGCTAATTTTTCCTTTTTACGATTTTTTTAAAGGTAGAATTTCTCTCTGGCTCTCAGCTCCATCTTTTGTTTTGTTAATAAGCCCTTCTGCTCCTTTCTCCCAGGCAGGAGAGTTGAGCCATTCTCTTATAAGAATCCACATGGATACTGGGAACTAGATATTTCAGGCACAGGAGAAATGAAGATTTTCTACTCATAATTCAGCCTCCAGCAAGCATAGCTAGTGTGGTATGGAGCCCCTCTGGACTCTATGCCTGTCCCTGAGTCTCTGAGGTCTCTGTCTATTTCTGCTCCTGTCTCCTCATTTTTTTTGGTAATTTTTCCTTTTTACGATTTTTTTAAAGTAGAATTTCTCTCGGGCTCTCAGCTCCATCTTTTGTTTTGTTAATAAGCCCTTCTGCTCCTTTCTCTCAGGCAGGAGAGTTGAGCCATTCTCTGAGAAGTATCCACATGGATAATGGGAACTAGATATATCAGGCACAGGAGAAATGAAGATTTTCTACTCATAATTCAGCCTCCAGCAAGCAAAGCTAGTGTGGTAGGGAGCCCCTCTGGCCTTCTATTACTGTCCCTGTGTCTCTGAGGTCTCTGTCTTTCTCTGCTCCTATCTCCTCATATTTTTTTGCTAATTTTTCCTTTTTACGATTTTTTTAAAGGTAGAATTTCTCTCTGGCTCTCAGCTCCATCTTTTGTTTTGTTAATAAGCCCTTCTGCTCCTTTCTCCCAGGCAGGAGAGTTGAGCCATTCTCTTATAAGAATCCACATGGATACTGGGAACTAGATATTTCAGGCACAGGAGAAATGAAGATTTTCTACTCATAATTCAGCCTCCAGCAAGCAAAGCTAGTGTGGTAGGGAGCCCCTCTGGCCTTTTATGCCTGTCCCTGTGTCTCTGAGGTCTCTGTCCCTCTCTGCTCCTGTCTCCTCATATTTTTGGTAATTTTTCCGTTTTACGATTATTTTAAAGGTAGAATTTCTCTCTGGCTCTCCGCTCCATCTTTTGTTTTGTTAATAAGCCCTTCTGCTCCTTTCTCCCAGGCAGGAGAGTTGAGCCATTCTCTGAGTAGATTCCACATGTGTATTGGGTACTAGATATTTCAGGGCACAGGCGAAATGAAGATTTTCTACTCATAATTCAGACTCCAGCAAGCAAAGCTAGTGTGGTAGGGAGCCCCTCTGGCCTCTATCCCTGTCCCTGTGTCTCTGAGTTCTCTGTCTCTCTCTGCTCCTGTCTCCTCATGTTTTTTGGGTAATTTTCCTTTTTTACGATTTTTTTAAAGGTAGAATTTCTCTCTGGCTCTCAGCTCCATCATTAGTTTTGTTAATAAGCCCTTCTGCTCCTATCTCCCAGCAGGAGAGTGTAGCCATTCTCTGAGAAGTATCCACATGGATACTGGGAACTAGATATTTCAGGCAGAGGAGAAATGAAGATTTTCTACTCATAATTCAGCCTCCAGCAAGCAAAGCTAGTGTGGTAGGGAGCCCCTCTGGCCTTCTATAACTGTCCCTGTGTCTCTGAGGTCTCTGTCTCTCTCTGCTCCTGTCTCCTCATATTTTTTTGGTAATTTTTCCTTTTTACGACTTTTTTAAAGGTAGAATTTCTCTCTGGCTCTCAGCTCCATCTTTGGTTTTGTTAATAAGCCCCTCTGCTCCTTTCTCCCAGGCAGGAGAGTTGAGCCATTCTCTGAGTAGATTCCACATGGATACTGGGAACTAGATATTTCAGGGCACAGGCGAAATGAAGATTTTCTACTCATAATTCAGCCTCCAGCAAGCAAAGCTAGTGTGGTAGGGAGCCCCTCTAGCCTCCCATCCCTGTCCCTGTTTCTTGATGTCTCTGTCTCTCTCTGCTCCTGTCTCCTCATTTTTTTTTTGGTAATTTTTCCTTTTTACGATTTTTTTAAAGGTAGAATTTCTCTCTGGCTCTCAGCTCCATCATTTGTTTTGTTACTAAGCCCTTCTGCTCCTTTCTCCCAGTCTGGAGACTAGAGCTATTCTCTGAGAAGATTCCACATGGATACTCGGAAATAGATATTTCAGCACACAGGCGAAATGAAGATTTTCTACTCATAATTCAGACTCCAGCAAGCAAAGCTAGTGTGGTAGGGAGCCGCTCTGGCCTCTATCCCTGTCCCTGTGTCTCTGAGTTCTCTGTCTCTCTCTTTTCCTGTCTCCTCATTTTTTTTGGTAATTTTTCTTTTTTACGATTTTTTTAAAGGTAGAATTTCTCTCTGGCTCTCTGCTCCATCTTTTGTTTAGTTAATAAGCTCTTCTGCTCCTTTCTCCCAGGCAGTATAGTTGAGCCATTCTCTGAGAAGATTCCACATGGATACTGGGAACTAGATATTTCAGGCACAGGATAAATGAAGATTTTCTACTCTTGATTCAGCCTACAGCAAGCAAAGCTAGTGTGGTGGGGAGCCCCTCTGGCCTTCTATCCCTGTCCCTGTGTCTCTGAGGTCTCTGTCTCTCTCTGCTCCTGTCTCCTCATTTTTTTTTGGTAATTTTTCCTTCTTACGAATTTTTTAAATGTAGAATTTCTCTCTGGCTCTCAGTTCCATCTTTTGTTTTGTTAATAAGCCCTTCTGCTCCTTTCACCCACGCAGGAGAGTTGAGCCATTATCTGAGATGATTCCACATGGATACTGGGAACTAGATATTTCAGGGCACAGGCGAAATGAAGATTTTCTACTGATAATTCAGCCTCCAGCAAGCAAAGGAATTGTGGTAGGGAGCCCCTCTGGCCACTATCCCTGTCACTGTGTCTCTGAGGTCTCTCTTTCTCTCTGCTCCGGTCTCTTCATTTTTTTGGGTAATTTTTCCTTTTACAATTTTTTTCAAGGTAGAAATTCTCTCTGGCTCTCAGCTCCATCTTTTGTTTTGTTAATAAGCCCTTCTCCTCCTTTCTCCCAGGCAGGAGAGCTGAGCCATTCTCTGAGAAGAATCCACATGGATACTGGGAACTAGATATTTCAGGCACAGGAGTAATGAAGATTTTCTACTCATAACTCAGCCCCCAGCAAGCAAAGCTAGTGTGGTAGGGAGCCCCTCTGGCCTCTATCCCTGTCCCTGTGTCTCTGAGGACTCTGTCTCTCTCTGCTCCTGTCTCCTCATGTTTTTTTGGTAATTTTTCCTTTTTACGATTTTATTAAAGGTAGAATTTCTCTCGGGCTCTCAGCTCCATCTTTTGTTTTGGTAATAAGCCCTTATGTTCCTTTCTCCCAGGCAGGAGAGTTGAGCCATTCTCTGAGAAGTATCCACATGGATACTGGGAACTAGATATTTCAGGCACAGGAGAAATGAAGATTTTCTACTCATAATTCAGCCTCCAGCAAGCATAGCTAGTGTGGTATGGAGCCCCTCTGGACTCTATGCCTGTCCCTGAGTCTCTGAGTTCTCTGTCTATTTCTGCTCCTGTCTCCTCATTTTTTTTGGTAATTTTTCCTTTTTACGATTTTTTTAAAGTAGAATTTCTCTCGGGCTCTCAGCTCCATCTTTTGTTTTGTTAATAAGCCCTTCTGCTCCTTTCTCTCAGGCAGGAGAGTTGAGCCATTCTCTGAGAAGTATCCACATGGATAATGGGAACTAGATATATCAGGCACAGGAGAAATGAAGATTTTCTACTCATAATTCAGCCTCCAGCAAGCAAAGCTAGTGTGGTAGGGAGCCCCTCTGGCCTTCTATTACTGTCCCTGTGTCTCTGAGGTCTCTGTCTTTCTCTGCTCCTATCTCCTCATATTTTTTTGCTAATTTTTCCTTTTTACGATTTTTTTAAAGGTAGAATTTCTCTCTGGCTCTCAGCTCCATCTTTTGTTTTGTTAATAAGCCCTTCTGCTCCTTTCTCCCAGGCAGGAGAGTTGAGCCATTCTCTTATAAGAATCCACATGGATACTGGGAACTAGATATTTCAGGCACAGGAGAAATGAAGATTTTCTACTCATAATTCAGCCTCCAGCAAGCAAAGCTAGTGTGGTAGGGAGCCCCTCTGGCCTTTTATGCCTGTCCCTGTGTCTCTGAGGTCTCTGTCCCTCTCTGCTCCTGTCTCCTCATATTTTTGGTAATTTTTCCTTTTTACGATTATTTTAAAGGTAGAATTTCTCTCTGGCTCTCCGCTCCATCTTTTGTTTTGTTAATAAGCCCTTCTGCTCCTTTCTCCCAAGCAGGAGAGTTGAGCCATTCTCTGAAAAGTATCCACATGGATACTGGGAACTATATATTTCAGGGACAGGAGAAATGAAGATTTTCTACTCATAATTCAGCCTCCAGCAAGCAAAGCTAGTGTGGTAGGGAGCCCGTCGTGCCTTCTTTAACTGTCCCTGTGTCTCTGAGGTCTCTGTCTCTCTCTGCTGTTGTCTCCTCATTTTTTTTCGTAATTTTTCATTTTTACAATTTTTTTAAAGGTAGAATTTCTCTCTGGCTCTCAGCTCCATCTTTTGTATTGTTAATAAGCCCTTCTACTCCTTTCTCCCAGGCAGGACAGTTGAGCCATTCTCTGAGAGGATTCCACATGGATACTGGGAAATAGATATTTCAGGGCAAAGGCGAAATGAAGATTTTCTACTCATAATTCAGCCTCCAGCAAGCAAAGCTAGTGTGGTAGGGAGCCCCTCTGGCCTCTATCCCTGTCCCTGTGTCTCTGAGGCCTCTGTCTCTTTCTGCTCCTGTCTCCTCATTTTTTTGGTAATTTTTCATTTTTACAATTTTTTTAAAGGTAGAATTTCTCTCTGGCTCTCAGCTCCATCTTTTGTTTTGTTAATAAGACCTTCTGCTCCTTTCTCCCAAGCAGGAGAGTTGAGCCATTCTCTGAGAAGATTCCACATGGATACTAGGAACTAGATATTTCAGGGCACAGAAGAAATGAAGATTTTTCTACTCATAATTCAACCTCCAGCAAGCAAAGCTAATGTGGTAGGGAGCCCCTCTGGCCTCTATCCCTTTCCTGTGTCTCTGAGGTCTCTGTTTCTCTCTGCTTCGGTCTCTACATTTTTTGGGTAATTTTTCCTTTTTACAATTTTTTTAAAGGTAGAATTTCTCTCTGGCTCTCAACTCCATCTTTTGTTTTGTTAATAAGCCCTTCTGCTCCTTTCTCCCAGGCAGGAGAGTTGAGCCATTCTCTGAGAATAATCCACATGGACACTGAGAACTAGATATTTCAGGCACAGGCGAAATGAAGATTTTCTACTGATAATTCAGCCTCCAGCAAGCAAAGCTATTGTGGTAGGGAGCCTCTCTGGCCTTCTATCCCTGTCCCTGTGTCTCTGAGGTCTCTGTCTCTCTCTGCTCCTGTCTCCTCATTTTTTTTGGTAATTTTTCCTTTTTACGATTTTTTTAAAGGTAGAATTTCTCTCTGGCTCTCGGCTCCATCTTTTGTTTTGTTAATAAGCCCTTCTGCTCCTTTCTCCCAGGCAGGAGAGTTGAGCCATTCTCTGAGAAGAATCCACATGGATACTGGGAACTAGATATTTCAGGCACAGGAGAAAAGAAGATTTTTTACTCATAATTCAGCCTCCAGCAAGCAAAGCTAGTGTGGTAGGGAGCCACTGTGGCCTGTGTCCCTGTCCCTGTGTATCTGAGGTCTCTGTCCCTCTCTGCTCCTGTCTCCTCATTTTTTTTTGGTAATTTTTCCATTTTACGATTTTTTTAAAGGTAGAATTTTTCTCTGGCTCTCTGCTCCATCTTTTGTTTTGTTAATAAGCCCTTCTGCTCCTTTCTCCGAGGCAGGAGAGTTGAGCCATTCTCTGAGAAATAACCACATGGATACTGGGAACTAGATATTTCAGTCACAAGATAAATGAAGATTTTCTACACATAATTCAGCCTCCAGCAAGCAAAGCTAGTGTGGTAGTGAGCCTCTCTGGCTTCTATCCCTGTACTTTTGTCTCTGAGGTCTCTGTCTCTCTCTGCTCCTGTCTCCTCATTTTTTGGGGAATTTTCCCTTTTTACGATTTTTTTAAAGGGAGAATTTCTCTCTGGCTCTCAGCTCCATCTTTTGTTTTCTTAATAAGCCCTTCTGCTCCTTTCTCCCAGGCAGGAGAGTTGAGCCATTCTCTGAGAAGTATCCACATGGATACTGGGAATTAGATATTTCAGGCACAGGAGAAATGAAGATTTTCTACTCATAATTCAGCCTCCAGGAAGCAAAGCTAGTGTGGTAGGGAGCCCCTCTGGCCTCTATCCCTGTCCCTGTGTCTCTGAGTTCTCTGTGTCTCTCTGCTCCTGTCTCCTCACGTTTTTTTGGTAATTTTTCCCTTATATGATTTGTAAAGGTAGCATTTCTCTCTGTCTCTCAGCTCCATCTTTTGTTTTGTTAATAAGCCCTTATCCTCCTTTCTCCCAGGCAGGAGAGCTGAGCCATTCTCTGAGAAGAATCCACATGGATACTGGGAACTAGATATTTCAGGCACAGGAGTAATGAAGATTTTCTACTCATAACTCCGCCCCCAGCAAGCAAAGCTAGTGTGGTAGGGAGCCCCTCTGGCCTCTATCCCTGTTCCTGTGTCTCTGAGGTCTCTGTCTCTCTCTGCTCCTGTCTCCTCATTTTTTTTTGGTAATTTTTCATTTTTACGATTTTTTTAAAGGTAGAATTTCTCTCTGGCTCTCAGCTCCATCTTTTGTTTTGTTAATAAGCCCTTCTGCTCCTTTCTCCCAGGTAGGAGAGTTGAGCCATTCTCTGGGACGAATCCACATGGATACTGGGAACTAGATATTTCAGGCACAGGAGTAATGAAGATTTTCTACTCATAACTCAGCCCCAAGCAAGCAAAGCTAGTGTGGTAGGGAGCCCCTCTGGCCTCTATCCCTGTCCCTGTGTCTCTGAGGTCTCTGTCTCTCTCTGCTCCGGTCTCTTCATTATTTTTGGGTAATTTTTCCTTTTTACATTTTTTTTAAAGGTAGAATTTCTCTCTGGCTCTCAGCTCCATCTTTTGTTTTGTTAATAAGCCCCTCTGCTCCTTTCTCCCAGGCAGAAGAGTTGAGCCATTCTCTGAGTAAAATCCACATGGATACTGGGAACTAGATATTTCAGGCACAGGAGAAATGAAGATTTTCTACTCATAATTCAGCCTCCAGCAAGCATAGCTAGTGTGGTATGGAGCCCCTCTGGACTCTATGCCTCTCCCTGAGTCTCTGAGGTCTCTGTCTATCACTGCTCCTGTCTCCTCATTTTTTTTGGTAATTTTTCCTTTTTACGATTTTTTTAAAGGTAGAATTTCTCTCGGGCTCTCAGCTCCATCTTTTGTTTTGTTAATAAGCCCTTCTGCTCCTTTCTCTCAGGCAGGAGAGTTGAGCCATTCTCTGAGAAGGATCCACATGGATACTGGGAACTAGATATTTCAGGCACAGGAGAAATGAAGATTTTCTACTCATAATTCAGCCTCCAGCAAGCAAAGCTAGTGTGGTAGGGAGCCCCTCTGGCCTTCTATAACTGTCCCTGTGTCTGTGAGGTCTCTGTCTCTCTCTGCTCTTGTCTCCTCATTTTTTTTTTTGGTAATTTTTCCTTTTTACGACTTTTTTAAAGGTAGAATTTCTGTCTGGCTCTCAGCTCCATCTTTTGTATTGTTAATAAGCCCTTCTGCTCCTTTCTCCCAGGCAGGAGAGTAGAGCCATTCTCTGAGAAGTTTCCACATGGATACTCGGAAATAGATATTTCAGCGCACAGGTGAAATGAGGATTTTCTACTCATAATTCAGACTCCAGCAAGCAAAGCTAGTGTGGAAGAGAACCCCTCTGGCCTCTATCCCTGTCCCTGTGTCTCTGAGGTCTCTGTCTCTCTCTGCTCCTGTCTCCTCATATTTTTTTGGTAATTTTTCTTTTTTACGATTTTTTTAAAGGTAGAATTTCTCTCTGGCTCTCAGCTCCATCTTTTGTTTTGTTAATAAGCCCTTCTGCTCCTTTCTCCCAGGCAGTAGAGTTGAGCCATTCTCTGAGAAGTTTCCACATGGATACTGGGAACTAGATATTTCAGGCACAGGAGAAATGAAGATTTTCTACTCTTGATTCAGCCTCCAGCAAGCAAAGCTAGTGTGGTACGGAGCCCCTCTGGCCTTCTATCCCTGTCCCTGTGTCTCTGAGGTCTCTGTCTCTCTCTGCTCCTGTCTCCTCATTTTTTTTGGTAATTTTTCCTTCTTACGATTTTTTTAAAGGTAGAATTTCTCTCTGGCTCTCGGCTCCATCTTTTGTTTTGTTAATAAGCCCTTCTGATCCTTTCTCCCAGGCAGGAGAGTTGAGCCATTCTCTGAGAATAATCCACATGGATACTGGGAACTAAATATTTCAGGCACAGGAGAAATGAAGATTTTCTACTCATAATTCAGCCTCCAGCAAGCAAAGCTATTGTGGTCGAGAGCCCCACTGGCCTCTATCCCTGTCCTGTGTCTCTGAGGTCTCTGTCTCTCTCTGCTCCGATCTCTTCATTTTTTTGGTGTAATTTTTCCTTTTTACAATTTTTTTAAAGGTAGAATTTCTCGCTGGCACTAAGCTCCATCTTTTGTTTTGTTAATAAGCCCTTCTGCTCCTTTCTCCCAGGCAGGAGATTTGAGCCATTCTCTGAGAAGAATCCACATGGATACTGGGAACTAGATATTTCAGGCACAGGAGAAATGAAGATTTTCTACTCATAATTCATCCTCCAGCAAGCAAAGCTAGTGTGGTAGGGAGCCCCTCTGGCCTTCTATCCCTGTCCCTGTGTCTCTGAGGTCTCTGTCTCTCTCTGCTCCTGTCTCCTCATTTTTTTTTGGTAATTTTTCCTTCTTACGATTTTTTTAAAGGTAGAATTTCTCTCTGGCTCTCAGCTCCATCTTTTGTTTTGTTAATAAGCCCTTCTGCTCCTTTCACCCACGCAGGAGAGTTGAGCCATTATCTGCGATGATTCCACATGGATACTGAAAACTAGATATTTCAGGGCACAGGCGAAATGAAGATTTTCTACTGATAATTCAGCCTCCAGCAAGCAAAGCTATTGTGGTAGGGAGCCTCTCTGGCCTTCTATCCCTGTCCCTGTGTCTCTGAGGTCTCTGTCTCTCTCTGCTCCTGTCTCCTCATTTTTTTTTTGTAATTTTTACTTTTTACGTTTTTTTTAAAGGTATAATTTCTCTCTGGCTCTCAGCTCCATCTTTTGTTTGTTAATAAGCCCTTCTGCTCCTTTCTCCCATGCAGTAGAGTTGAGCCATTCTCTGAGAAGTTTCCACATGGATACTGGGAACAAGATATTTCAGGGCACAGGCGAAATGAAGATTTTCTACTCATAATTCAGCCTCCAGCAAGCAAAGCTAGTGTGGTTGGGTGCCCCTCTGGCCTTCTATCCCTGTCCCTGTGTCTCTGAGGTCTATGTCTCTCTCTGCTCCTGTCTCCTCATGTTTCTTTGGTAATTTTTCCTTTTTACGATTTTTTTAAAGGTAGAATTTCTCTCTGGCTCTCAGCTCCATCTTTTGTTTTGTTAATAAGCCCTTCTGCTCCTTTCTCCCAGGCAGGAGAGTTGAGCCATTCTCTGAGAAGAATCCACATGGATACTAGGAACTAGATATTTCAGGCACAGGAGAAAAGAAGATTTTTTACTCATAATTCAGCCTCCAGCAAGCAAAGCTAGTGTAGTAGGGAGCCCCTCTGGCCTGTGTCCCTGTCCCTGTGTATCTGAGGTCTCTGTCCCTCTCTGCTCCTGTCTCCTCACTTTTTTTTTGGTAATTTTTCCATTTTACCATTTTTTTAAAGGTAGAATTTTTCTCTGGCTCTCTGCTCCATCTTTTGTTTTGTTAATAAGCCCTTCTGCTCCTTTCTCCGAGGCAGGAGAGTTGAGCCATTCTCTGAGAAATAACCACATGGATACTGGGAACTAGATATTTCAGTCACAAGATAAATGAAGATTTTCTACACATAATTCAGCCTCCAGCAAGCAAAGCTAGTGTGGTAGTGAGCCTCTCTGGCTTCTATCCCTGTACTTTTGTCTCTGAGGTCTCTGTCTCTCTCTGCTCCTGTCTCCTCATTTTTTGGGGAATTTTCCCTTTTTACGATTTTTTTAAAGGGAGAATTTCTCTCTGGCTCTCAGCTCCATCTTTTGTTTTCTTAATAAGCCCTTCTGCTCCTTTCTCCCAGGCAGGAGAGTTGAGCCATTCTCTGAGAAGTATCCACATGGATACTGGGAATTAGATATTTCAGGCACAGGAGAAATGAAGATTTTCTACTCATAATTCAGCCTCCAGGAAGCAAAGCTAGTGTGGTAGGGAGCCCCTCTGGCCTCTATCCCTGTCCCTGTGTCTCAGAGGTCTATGTGTCTCTCTGCTCCTGTTTCCTCATGTTTTTTTGGTAATTTTTCCTTTTTATGATTTTTTTAAAGGTAGCATTTCTCTCTGTCTCTCAGCTCCATCTTTTGTTTTGTTAATAAGCCCTTCTCCTCCTTTCTCCCAGGCAGGAGAGCTGAGCCATTCTCTGAGAAGAATCCACATGGATACTGGGAACTAGATATTTCAGGCACAGGAGTAATGAAGATTTTCTACTCATAACTCAGCCCCAAGCAAGCAAAGCTAGTGTGGTAGGGAGTCCCTCTGGCCTCTATCCCTGTCCCTGTGTCTCTGAGGTCTCTGTCTCTCTCTGCTCCTCTCTCTTCATGTTTTTTTGGTAATTTTTCATTTTTACGATTTTTTTAAATGTAGAATTTCTCTCGGGCTCTCAGCTCCATCTTTTGTTTTATTAATAAGCCCTTCTGCTCCTTTCTCCCAGGTAGGAGAGTTGAGCCATTCTCTGAGACGAATCCACATGGATACTGGGAACTAGATATTTCAGGCACAGGAGAAATGAAGATTTTCTACTCATAATTCGGGCTCCAGCAAGCAAAGCTAGTGTGGTAGGGAGCCCCTCTGGCCTTCTATAACTGTCCCTGTGTCTGTGAGGTCTCTGTCTCTCTCTGCTCTTGTCTCCTCATTTTTTTTTGGTAATTTTTCTTTTTTACGACTTTTTTAAAGGTAGAATTTCTGTCTGGCTCTCAGCTCCATCTTTTGTATTGTTAATAAGCCCTTCTGCTCCTTTCTCCCAGGCAGGAGAGTAGAGCCATTCTCTGAGAAGTTTCCACATGGATACTCGGAAATAGATATTTCAGCGCACAGGTGAAATGAGGATTTTCTACTCATAATTCAGACTCCAGCAAGCAAAGCTAGTGTGGAAGAGAACCCCTCTGGCCTCTATCCCTGTCCCTGTGTCTCTGAGGTCTCTGTCTCTCTCTGCTCCTGTCTCCTCATATTTTTTTGGTAATTTTTCTTTTTTACGATTTTTTTAAAGGTAGAATTTCTCTCTGGCTCTCAGCTCCATCTTTTGTTTTGTTAATAAGCCCTTCTGCTCCTTTCTCCCAGGCAGTAGAGTTGAGCCATTCTCTGAGAAGTTTCCACATGGATACTGGGAACTAGATATTTCAGGCACAGGAGAAATGAAGATTTTCTACTCTTGATTCAGCCTCCAGCAAGCAAAGCTAGTGTGGTACGGAGCCCCTCTGGCCTTCTATCCCTGTCCCTGTGTCTCTGAGGTCTCTGTCTCTCTCTGCTCCTGTCTCCTCATTTTTTTTGGTAATTTTTCCTTCTTACGATTTTTTTAAAGGTAGAATTTCTCTCTGGCTCTCGGCTCCATCTTTTGTTTTGTTAATAAGCCCTTCTGATCCTTTCTCCCAGGCAGGAGAGTTGAGCCATTCTCTGAGAATAATCCACATGGATACTGGGAACTAAATATTTCAGGCACAGGAGAAATGAAGATTTTCTACTCATAATTCAGCCTCCAGCAAGCAAAGCTATTGTGGTCGAGAGCCCCACTGGCCTCTATCCCTGTCCTGTGTCTCTGAGGTCTCTGTCTCTCTCTGCTCCGATCTCTTCATTTTTTTGGTGTAATTATTCCTTTTTACAATTTTTTTAAAGGTAGAATTTCTCGCTGGCACTAAGCTCCATCTTTTGTTTTGTTAATAAGCCCTTCTGCTCCTTTCTCCCAGGCAGGAGATTTGAGCCATTCTCTGAGAAGAATCCACATGGATACTGGGAACTAGATATTTCAGGCACAGGAGAAATGAAGATTTTCTACTCATAATTCAGCCTCCAGCAAGCAAAGCTAGTGTGGTAGGGAGCCCCTCTGGCCTTCTATCCCTGTCCCTGTGTCTCTGAGGTCTCTGTCTCTCTCTGCTCCTGTCTCCTCATTTTTTTTTGGTAATTTTTCCTTCTTACGATTTTTTTAAAGGTAGAATTTCTCTCTGGCTCTCAGCTCCATCTTTTGTTTTGTTAATAAGCCCTTCTGCTCCTTTCACCCACGCAGGAGAGTTGAGCCATTATCTGCGATGATTCCACATGGATACTGAAAACTAGATATTTCAGGGCACAGGCGAAATGAAGATTTTCTACTGATAATTCAGCCTCCAGCAAGCAAAGCTATTGTGGTAGGGAGCCTCTCTGGCCTTCTATCCCTGTCCCTGTGTCTCTGAGGTCTCTGTCTCTCTCTGCTCCTGTCTCCTCATTTTTTTTTTGTAATTTTTACTTTTTACGTTTTTTTTAAAGGTAGAATTTCTCTCTGGCTCTCAGCTCCATCTTTTGTTTGTTAATAAGCCCTTCTGCTCCTTTCTCCCATGCAGTAGAGTTGAGCCATTCTCTGAGAAGTTTCCACATGGATACTGGGAACAAGATATTTCAGGGCACAGGCGAAATGATGATTTTCTACTCATAATTCAGCCTCCAGCAAGCAAAGCTAGTGTGGTTGGGTGCCCCTCTGGCCTTCTATCCCTGTCCCTGTGTCTCTGAGGTCTATGTCTCTCTCTGCTCCTGTCTCCTCATGTTTCTTTGGTAATTTTTCCTTTTTACGATTTTTTTAAAGGTAGAATTTCTCTCTGGCTCTCAGCTCCATCTTTTGTTTTGTTAATAAGCCCTTCTGCTCCTTTCTCCCAGGCAGGAGAGTTGAGCCATATTCTGAGAAGAATCCACATGGATACTAGGAACTAGATATTTCAGGCACAGGAGAAAAGAAGATTTTTTTACTCATAATTCAGCCTCCAGCAAGCAAAGCTAGTGTAGTAGGGAGCCCCTCTGGCCTGTGTCCCTGTCCCTGTGTATCTGAGGTCTCTGTCCCTCTCTGCTCCTGTCTCCTCATTTTTTTTTTGGTAATTTTTCCATTTTACGATTTTTTTAAAGGTAGAATTTTTCTCTGGCTCTCTGCTCCATCTTTTGTTTTGTTAATAAGCCCTTCTGCTCCTTTCTCCGAGGCAGGAGAGTTGAGCCATTCTCTGAGAAATAACCACATGGATACTGGGAACTAGATATTTCAGTCACAAGATAAATGAAGATTTTCTACACATAATTCAGCCTCCAGCAAGCAAAGCTAGTGTGGTAGTGAGCCTCTCTGGCTTCTATCCCTGTACTTTTGTCTCTGAGGTCTCTGTCTCTCTCTGCTCCTGTCTCCTCATTTTTTGGGGAATTTTCCCTTTTTACGATTTTTTTAAAGGGAGAATTTCTCTCTGGCTCTCAGCTCCATCTTTTGTTTTCTTAATAAGCCCTTCTGCTCCTTTCTCCCAGGCAGGAGAGTTGAGCCATTCTCTGAGAAGTATCCACATGGATACTGGGAATTAGATATTTCAGGCACAGGAGAAATGAAGATTTTCTACTCATAATTCAGCCTCCAGGAAGCAAAGCTAGTGTGGTAGGGAGCCCCTCTGGCCTCTATCCCTGTCCCTGTGTCTCAGAGGTCTATGTGTCTCTCTGCTCCTGTTTCCTCATGTTTTTTTGGTAATTTTTCCTTTTTATGATTTTTTTAAAGGTAGCATTTCTCTCTGTCTCTCAGCTCCATCTTTTGTTTTGTTAATAAGCCCTTCTCCTCCTTTCTCCCAGGCAGGAGAGCTGAGCCATTCTCTGAGAAGAATCCACATGGATACTGGGAACTAGATATTTCAGGCACAGGAGTAATGAAGATTTTCTACTCATAACTCAGCCCCAAGCAAGCAAAGCTAGTGTGGTAGGGAGTCCCTCTGGCCTCTATCCCTGTCCCTCTGTCTCTGAGGTCTCTGTCTCTCTCTGCTCCTCTCTCTTCATGTTTTTTTGGTAATTTTTCCTTTTTACGATTTTTTTAAATGTAGAATTTCTCTCGGGCTCTCAGCTCCATCTTTTGTTTTATTAATAAGCCCTTCTGCTCCTTTCTCCCAGGTAGGAGAGTTGAGCAATTCTCTGAGACGAATCCACATGGATACTGGGAACTAGATATTTCAGGCACAGGAGAAATGAAGATTTTCTACTCATAATTCGGGCTCCAGCAAGCAAAGCTAGTGTGGTAGGGAGCCCCTCTGGCCCCTATCCCTGTCCCTGTGTCTCTGAGGTCTATGTGTCTCTCTGCTCCTGTCTCCTCATATTTTTTTGGTAATTTTTCCTTTTTATGATTTTTTTAAAGGTAGCATTTCTCTCTGTCTCTCAGCTCCATCTTTTGTTTTGTTAATAAGCCCTTCTCCTCCTTTCTTCCAGGCAGGAGAGCTGAGCCATTCCCTGAGAAGAATCCACATGGATACTGGGAACTAGATATTTCAGGCACAGGAGTAATGAAGATTTTCTACTCATAACTCAGCCCCCAGCAAGCAAAGCTAGTGTGGTAGGGAGCCCCTCTGGCCTCTATCCCTGTCCCTGTGTCTCTGAGGTCTCTGTCTCTCTCTGCTCCTGTCTCCTCATGTTTTTTTGGTAATTTTTCCTTTTTACGATTTTTTTAAAGGTAGAATTTCTCTCGGGCTCTCAGTTCCATCTTTGGTTTTGTTAATAAGCCCCTCTGCTTCTTTCTCCCAGGAAGGAGAGATGAGCCATTCTCTGAGTATATTCCACATGGATACTGGGAACTAGATATTTCAGGGCACAGGCGAAATGAACATTTTCTACTCATAATTCAGCCTCCAGCAAGCAAAGCTAGTGTGGTAGGGAGCCCCTCTGGCCTCCTATCCCTGTCCCTGTTTCTCTGATGTCTCTGTCTCTCTCTGCTCCTGTCTCCTCATATTTTTTTGGTAATTTTTCCTTTTTACGATTTTTTTAAAGGTAGAATTTCTCTCTGGCTCTCAGCTCCATCATTTGTTTTGTTACTAAGCCCTTCTGCTCCTTTCTCCTAGGCAGGAGAGTAGAGCCATTCTCTGAGAAGATTCCACATGGATACTCGGAAATAGATATTTCAGCGCACAGGCGAAATGAAGATTTTCTACTCATAATTCAGACTCCAGCAAGCAAAGCTAGTGTGGTAGGGAGCCGCTCTGGCCTCTATCCCTGTCCCTGTGTCTCTGAGTTCTCTGTCTCTCTCTTTTCCTGTCTCCTCATTTTTTTTTGGTAATTTTTCTTTTTTTCGATTTTTTTAAAGGTCGAATTTCTCTCTGGCTCTCTGCTCCATCTTTTGTTTAGTTAATAAGCCCTTCTGCTCCTTTCTCCCAGGCAGGAGAGTTGAGCCATTGTCTGAGAAGTTTCCACATGGATACTGGGAACTAGATATTTCAGGCACAGGAGAAATGAAGATTTTCTACTCTTGATTCAGCCTACAGCAAGCAAACCTAGTGTGGTAGGGAGCACCTCTGGCCTTCTATCCCTGTCCCTATGTCTCTGAGGTCTCTGTCTCTCTCTGCTCCTGTCTCTTCATTTTTTTTTGGTAATTTTTCCTTCTTACGATTTTTTTAAAGGCAGAATTTCTCTCTGGCTCTCAGCTCCATCTTTCGTTTTGTTAATAAGCCCTTCTGCTCCTTTCACCTACGCAGGAGAGTTGAGCCATTATCTGCGATGATTCCACATGGATACTGAAAACTAGATATTTCAGGGCACAGGCGAAATGAAGATTTTCTACTGATAATTCAGCCTCCAGCAAGCAATGCTATTGTGGTAGGGAGCCCCTCTGGCCTCTATCCCTGTTCCTGTGTCTCTGAGGTCTCTGTCTCTCTCTGCTCCTGTCTTCTCATTTTTTTTTTGTAATTTTTACTTTTTACGTTTTTTTTAAAGGTAGAATTTCTCTCTGGCTCTCAGCTCCATCTTTTGTTTGTTAATAAGCCCTTCTGCTCCTTTCTCCCAGGCAGGAGAGTTGAGCCATTCTCTGAGAAGTTTCCACATGGATACTGGAAACAAGATATTTCAGGGCACAGGCGAAATGAAGATTTTCTGCTCATAATTCAGCCTCCAGCAAGCAAAGCTAGTGTGGTAGGGAGCCCCTCTGGCCTCTATCCCTGTTCCTGTGTCTCTGAGGTCTCTGTCTCTCTCTGCTCCTGTCTCCTCATGTTTTTTTGGTAATTTTTCATTTTTACGATTTTTTTAAAGGTAGAATTTCTCTCTGGCTCTCAGCTCCATCTTTTGTTTTGTTAATAAGCCCTTCTGCTCCTTTCTCCCAGGTAGGAGAGTTGAGCCATTCTCTTGGACGAATCCACATGGATACTGGGAACTAGATATTTCAGGCACAGGAGAAATGAAGATTTTCTACTCATAATTCATCCTCCAGCAAGCCAAGCTAGTGTGGTAGGGAGGCCCTCTGGCATTCTATCCCTGTCCCTGTGTCTCTGAGGTCTCTGTCTCTCTCTGCTCCTGTCTCCTCATGTTTTTTGGTAATTTTTCCGTTTTACGATTTTTTTTAAGGTAGAATTTCTCTCTGGCTCTCAGCTCCATCTTTTGTTTTGTTATTAAGCCCTTCTGCTCCTTTCTCCCAGGCAGGAGAGTTGAGCCATTCTCTGAGAAGTATCCACATGGATACTGGGAACTAGATATTTCAGGGCACAGGCGAAATGAAGATTTTCTACTCATCATTCAGCCTCCAGCAAGCAAAGCTAGTGTGGTAGGGAGCCCCTCTGGCCTCTATCCCTGTCCCTGAGTCTCTGAGGTCTCTGTCTATCTCTGCTCCTGTCTCCGAATATTTTTTGGTAATTTTTCCTTTTTACGATTTTTTTAAAGGTAGAATTTCTCTGTGGCTCTCAGCTCCATCTTTTGTTTTGTTAATAAGCCCTTCTGCTCCTTTCTCCCAGGCAGGAGAGTTGAGCCATTCTGTGAGATGATTCCACATGGATACTGGGAACTAGATATTTCAGGGCACAGGCGAAATGAAGATTTTCTACTGATAATTCAGCCTCCAGCAAGCAAAGCTATTGTTGTAGGGAGCCCCTCTGGCCTCTATCCCTGTCCCTGTGTCTCTGAGGTCTCTGTTTCTCTCTGCTCATGTCTCTTCATTTTTTTGGGTAATTTTTCCTTTTTACAATTTTTTTAAAGGTAGAATTTCTCTCTGGCTCTCAGCTCCATCTTTTGTTTTGTTAATAAGCCCTTCTGCTCCTTTCTCCCAGGCAGGAGAGTTGAGCCATTCTCTGAGAAGAATCCACATGGATACTGGGAACTAGATATTTCAGGCACAGGACAAATAAAGATTTTCTACTTGTAATTCAGCCTCCAGCAAGCAAAGCTAGTGTGGTAGGGAGCCCCTCTGGCCTCTATCCCTGTCCCTCTGTCTCTGAGGTCTCTGTTTCTCTCTGCTCCGGTCTCTACATTTTTTTGGGTAATTTGTCCATTTTACAATTTTTTTAAAGGTAGAATTTCTCTCTGGCTCTCAGCTCCATCTTTTGTTTTGTTAATAAGCCCTTCTGCTCCTTTTTCCCAGGCAGGAGAGTTGAGCCATTCTCTTAGAAGAATCCACATGGATACTGGGAACTAGATATTTCAGGCACAGGAGAAATGAAGATTTTCTACTCATAATTCAGCCTCCAGCAAGCAAAGCTAGTGTGGTACGGAGCCCCTCTGGCCTTCTATGCCTGTCCCTGTGTCTCTGAGGTCTCTGTCCCTCTCTGCTCCTGTCTCCTCCTATTTTTGGTAATTTTTCCTTTTCACGATTATTTTAAATGTAGAATTTCTCTCTGGCTCTCAGCTCCATCTTTTGTTTTGTTAATAAGCCCTTCTGCTCCTTTCTCCCAAGCAGGAGAGTTGAGCCATTCTCTTAGAAGGATCCACATGGATACTGGGAACTAGATATTTCAGGCACAGGAGAAATGAAGATTTTCTACTCATAAATCAGCCTCCACCAAGCAAAGCTAGTGTGGTAGGGAGCCCCTCTGGCCTTCTATACCTGTCCCTGTGTCTCTGAGGTCTCTGTCTCTCTCTGCTCCTGTCTCCTCATGTTTTTTTGTTAATTTTTCTTTTTACGATTTTTTTAAAGGTAGAATTTCTCTCTGGCTCTCAGCTCCATCTTTTGTTTTGTTAATAAGCCCTTCTGCTCCTTTCTCCCAGGTAGGAGAGTTGAGCCATTCTCTGGGACGAATCCACATGGATACTGGGAACTAGATATTTCAGGCACAGGAGAAATGAAGATTTTCTACTCATAATTCAGCCTCCAGCAAGCAAAGCTATTGTTGTAGGGAGCCCCTCTGGCCTCTATCCCTTTCCCTGTGTCTCTGAGGTCTCTGTTTCTCTCTGCTCATGTCTCTTCATTTTTTTGGGTAATTTTTCCTTTTTACAATTTTTTTAAAGGTAGAATTTCTCTCTGGCTCTCAGCTCCATCTTTTGTTTTGTTAATAAGCCCTTCTGCTCCTTTCTCCCTCGCAGGAGAGTTGAGCCATTCTCTGAGAAGAATCCACATGGATACTGGGAACTAGATATTTCAGGCACAGGAGAAATGAAGATTTTCTACTCATAAATCAGCCTCCACCAAGCAAAGCTAGTGTGGTAGGGAGCCCCTCTGGCCTTCTATACCTGTCCCTGTGTCTCTGAGGTCTCTGTCTCTCTCTGCTCCTGTCTCCTCATGTTTTTTTGTTAATTTTTCTTTTTACGATTTTTTTTAAAGGTAGAATTTCTCTCTGGCTCTCAGCTCCATCTTTTGTTTTGTTAATAAGCCCTTCTGCTCCTTTCTCCCAGGTAGGAGAGTTGAGCCATTCTCTGGGACGAATCCACATGGATACTGGGAACTAGATATTTCAGGCACAGGAGAAATGAAGATTTTCTACTCATAATTCAGCCTCCAGCAAGCAAAGCTATTGTTGTAGGGAGCCCCTCTGGCCTCTATCCCTTTCCCTGTGTCTCTGAGGTCTCTGTTTCTCTCTGCTCATGTCTCTTCATTTTTTTGGGTAATTTTTCCTTTTTACAATTTTTTTAAAGGTAGAATTTCTCTCTGGCTCTCAGCTCCATCTTTTGTTTTGTTAATAAGCCCTTCTGCTCCTTTCTCCCTCGCAGGAGAGTTGAGCCATTCTCTGAGAAGAATCCACATGGATACTGGGAACTAGATATTTCAGGCACAGGACAAATAAAGATTTTCTACTTGTAATTCAGCCTCCAGCAAGCAAAGCTAGTGTGGCAGGGAGCCCCTCTGGCCTCTATCCCTGTCCCTCTGTCTCTGAGGTCTCTGTTTCTCTCTGCTCCGGTCTCTACATTTTTTTGGGTAATTTGTCCATTTTACAATTTTTTTAAAGGTAGAATTTCTCTCTGGCTCTCAGCTCCATCTTTTGTTTTGTTAATAAGCCCTTCTGCTCCTTTCTCCCAGGCAGGAGAGTTGAGCCATTCTCTTAGAAGAATCCACATGGATACTGGGAACTAGATATTTCAGGCACAGGAGAAATGAAGATTTTCTACTCATAATTCAGCCTCCAGCAAGCAAAGCTAGTGTGGTACGGAGCCCCTCTGGCCTTCTATGCCTGTCCCTGTGTCTCTGAGGTCTCTGTCCCTCTCTGCTCCTGTCTCCTCCTATTTTTGGTAATTTTTCCTTTTCACGATTATTTTAAATGTAGAATTTCTCTCTGGCTCTCAGCTCCATCTTTTGTTTTGTTAATAAGCCCTTCTGCTCCTTTCTCCCAAGCAGGAGAGTTGAGCCATTCTCTTAGAAGGATCCACATGGATACTGGGAACTAGATATTTCAGGCACAGGAGAAATGAAGATTTTCTACTCATAAATCAGCCTCCACCAAGCAAAGCTAGTGTGGTAGGGAGCCCCTCTGGCCTTCTATACCTGTCCCTGTGTCTCTGAGGTCTCTGTCTCTCTCTGCTCCTGTATCCTCATGTTTTTTTGGTAATTTTTCCTTTTTTACGATTTTTTTAAAGGTAGAATTTCTCTCTGGCTCTAAGCTCCATCTTTTGAATTGTTAATAAGCCCTTCTACTCCTTTCTCCCAGGCAGGAGAGTTGAGCCATTCTCTGAGAAGATTCCACATGGATACTGGGAAATAGATATTTCAGGGCACAGGCGAAATGAAGATTTTCTACTCATAATTCAGCCTCCAGCAAGCAAAGCTAGTGTGGTAGGGAGCCCCTCTGGCCTCTATCCCTGTCCCTGTGTCTCTGAGGTCTCTGTTTCTCTCTGCTCCAGTCTCTACATTTTTTTGGGTAATTTGTCCATTTTACAATTTTTTTAAAGGTAGAATTTCTCTCTGGCTCTCAGCTCCATCTTTTGTTTTGTTAACAAGCCCTTCTGCTCCTTTCTCCCAGGCAGGAGAGTTGAGCCATTCCCTGAAAAGATTCCACATGGATACTGGGAACTAGATATTTCAGGGCACAGGCGAAATGAAGATTTTCTACTCATAATTCAGCCTCCAGCAAGCAAAGCTATTGTGGTAGTGAGCCCCTCTGTCCTCTATCCCTGTCCCTGTTTCTCTGAGGTCTCTGTCTCTCTCTGCTCCTGTCTCCTCATTTTTTTTGGTAATTTTTCATTTTTACAATTTTTTTAAAGGTAGAATTTCTCTCTGGCTCTCAGCTCCACCTTTTGTATTGTTAATAAGCCCTTCTACTCCTTTCTCCCAGGCAGGAGAGTAAAGCCATTCACTGAGAAGATTCCACATGGATACTGGGAAATAGATATTTCAGGGCACAGGCGAAATGAAGATTTTCTACTCATAATTCAGCCTCCAGCAAGCAAAGCTAGTGTGGTAGGGAGCCCCTCTGGCCTCTATCCCTGTCCCTGTGTCTCTGAGGTCTCTGTCTTTCTCTTCTCCTGTCTCCTCATATTTTTTTGGTAATTTTTCCTTTTTACGATTTTTTTAAAGGTAGAATTTCTCTCTGGCTCTCAGCTCCATCTTTTGTTTTGTTAATAAGCCCTTCTGCTCCTTTCTCCCAGGCAGGAGAGTTGAGCCATTCTCTGAGAATAATCCACATGGATACTGGGCACTATATATTTCTGGCAGAGGCGAAATGAAGATTTTCTACTCATAATTCAGCCTCCAGCAAGCAAAGCTAGTGTGGTAGGGAGCCCCTCTGGCCTCTATCCCTGTCCCTGTGTCTCTGAGGTCTCTGTCCCTCTCTGCTCCTGTCTCCTCATATTTTTTTGTAATTTTTCCTTTTTACGATGTTTTTAAAGGTAGAATTTCTCTCTGGCTCTCTGCTCAATCTTTTGTTTTGTTAATAAGCCCTTCTGCTCCTTTCTCCCAGGCAGGAGAGTTGAGCCATTCTCTGAGAAGAATCCACATGGATACTGGGAACTAGATATTTCAGGCACAGGAGAAATGAAGATTTTCTACTCATAATTCAGCCTCCAGCAAGCAAAGTTAGTGTGGTAGGGAGCCCCTCTGGCCTCTACCCCTGTCCCTGTGTCTCTGAGGTCTCTGTTTCTCTCTGCTCCGGTCTCTTCAGTTTTTTGGGTAATTTTTCCTTTTTACAATTTTTTTAAAGGTAGAATTTCTCTCTGGCTCTCAGCTCCATCTTTTGTTTTGTTAATAAGCCCTTCTGCTCCATTCTCCCAGGCAGGATAGTTGAGCCATTCTCTGAGAATAATCCACATGGATACTGGGAACTAGATATTTCAGGCACAGGAGAAATGAAGATTTTCTACTCATAATTCAGCCTCCAGCAAGCAAAGCTAGTGTGGTCGGGAGCCCCACTGCCCTCTATCCCTGTTCTGTGTCTCTGAGGTATCTGTCTCTCTCTGCTCCGATCTCTTCATTTTTTGGGTGTAATTTTTCCTTTTTACAATGTTTTTAAAGGTAGAATTTCTCTCTAGCTCTCAGCTCCATCTTTTGTTTTGTTTATAAGCCCTTCTGCTCCTTTCTCCGAGGCAGGAGAGTTGAGCCATTCTCTGAGAAGATTCCACATGGATACTGGGAACTAGATATTTCAGGCACAGGAGAAATGAAGTTTTTCTACTCATAATTCAGCCTCCACCAAGCAAAGCTAGTGTGGTAGGGAGCCCCTCTGGCCTTCTATCCCTGTCCCTGTGTCTCTGAGGTCTCTGTCTCTCTCTGCTCCTGTCTCCTCATGTTTTTTTGGTAATTTTTCTTTTTACGAATTTTTAAAGGTAGAATTTCTCTCTGGCTCTCAGGTCCATCTTTTGTTTTGTTAATAAGCCCTTCTGGTCCTTTCTCCCCGGCAGGAGAGTTGAGCCATTCTCTGAGAAGAATACATATTGATACTGGGAAATAGATATTTCAGGCACAGGAGACATGAAGATTTTCTACTCATAATTCAGCCTCCAGCAAGCAAAGCTAGTGTGGTAGGGAGCCCCTCTGGCCTTCTATGCCTCTCCCTGTTTCTCTGAGGCCTCTGTCTCTCTCTGCTCCTGTCTCCTCATATTTTTGGTAATTTTTCCTTTTTACGATTATTTTAAAGGTAGAATTTCTCTCTGGCTCTCAGCTCCATCTTTTGTTTTGTTAATAAGCCCTTCTGCTCCTTTCTCCCAAGCAGGAGAGTTGAGCCATTCTCTGAAAAGTATCCACATGGATACTGGGAACTAGCTATTTCAGGCACAGGAGAAATGAAAATTTTCTACTCATAATTCAGCCTCCAGCAAGCAAAGCTAGTGTGGTAGGGAGCCCCACTGGCCTTCTATGCCTGTCCCTGTGTCTCTGAGGTCTCTGTCCCTCTCTGCTCCTGTCTCCTCCTATTTTTGGTAATTTTTCCTTTTCACGATTATTTTAAAGGTAGAATTTCTCTCTCGCTCTCAGCTCCATCTTTTGTTTTGTTAATAAGCCCTTCTGCTCCTTTCTCCCAAGCAGGAGAGTTGAGCCATTCTCTTAGAAGGATCCACATGGATACTGGGAACTAGATATTTCAGGCACAGGAGAAATGAAGATTTTCTACTCATAATTCAGACTCCACCAAGCAAAGCTAGTGTGGTAGGCAGCCCCTCTGGCCTTCTATAACTGTCCCTGTGTCTCTGAGGTCTCTGTCTCTCTCTGCTCCTGTCTCCTCATGTTTTTTTGGTAATTTTTCCTTTTTACGATTTTTTTAAAGGTAGAATTTCTCTCTGGCTCTCAGCTCCATCTTTTGAATTGTTAATAAGCCCTTCTACTCCTTTCTCCCAGGCAGGAGAGTTGAGCCATTCTCTGAGAAGATTCCACATGGATACTGGGAAATAGATATTTCAGGGCACAGGCGAAATGAAGATTTTCTACTCATAATTCAGCCTCCAGCAAGCAAAGCTGGTGTGGTAGGGAGCCCCTCTGGCCTCTATCCCTGTCCCTGTGTCTCTGAGGTCTCTGTCTTTCTCTGCTCCTGTCTCCTCATTTATTTTGGTAATTTTTCCTTTCTACGATTTTTTTAAAGGTCGAATTTCTCTCTGGCTCTCAGCTCCATCTTTTGTTTTGTTAATAAGCCCTTCTGCTCCTTTCTCCTGGGCAGGAGAGTTGAGCCATTCTCTGAGAAGCTTCCACATGGATACTTGGAACTAGATATTTCAGGGCACAGAAGAAATGAAGATTTTTCTACTCATAATTCAACCTCCAGCAAGCAAAGCTAGTGTGGTAGGGAGCCCCTCTGGTCTCTATCCCTGTCCCTGTGTCTCTGAGGTCTCTGTGTCTCTCTGCTCGTGTCTCCTCATGTTTTTTTGGTAACTTTTCCTTTTTATGATTTTTTTAAAGGTAGCATTTCTCTCTGTCTCTCAGCTCCATCTTTTGTTTTGTTAATAAGCCCTTCTCCTCCTTTCTCCCTGGCAGGAGAGCTGAGCCATTCTCTGAGAAGAATCCACATGGATACTGGGAACTAGATATTTCAGGCACAGGAGTAATGAAGATTTTCTACTCATAACTCAGGCCCAAGCAAGCAAAGCTAGTGTGGTAGGGAGCCCCTCTGGCCTGTATCCCTGTCCCTGTGTCTCTGAGGTCTCTGTCTCTCTCTGCTCCTGTCTCCTCATGTTTTTTTGGTAATTTTTCCTTTTTACGATTTTTTTAAAGGTAGAATTACTCTTTGGCTCTCAGCTCCATCTTTTGTTTTGTTAATAAGCCCTTCTACTCTTTCTCCCAGGCAGGAGAGTTGAGTCATTCTCTGAGAAGATTCCACATGGATACTGGGAACTAGATATTTCTGGGCACAGGCGAAATGAAGATTTTCTACTCATAATTCAGCCTCCAGCAAGCAAAGGTAGTGTGGTAGGGAGCCCCTCTGGCCTCTATTCCTGTCCCTGTGTCTCTGAGGTCTCTGTTTCTCTCTCCTCCTCTCTCCTCATTTTTTTGGTAATTTTTCCTTTTTACGACTTTTTTAAAGGTAGAATTTCTCTCTGGCTTTCAGCTCCATCTTTTGATTTGTTAATAAACCCTTCTGCTCCTTACTCCCAGGCAGGAGAGTTGAGCCATTCTCTGAGAAGCATCCACATGGATACAGGGAACTAGATATTTCAGGCACAGGAGAAATGAAGATTTTCTACTCATAATTCAGCCTCCAGCAAGCAAAGCTATTGTGGTAGGGACCCCTCTGGCCTCTATCCCTGTCCATGTGTCTCTGAGGTCTCTGTCCCTCTCTGCTCCTGTCTCCTCCTATTTTTGGTAATTTTTCCTTTTTACGATTTTTTTAAAGGTAGAATTTCTCTCTGGCTCTCAGCTCCATCTTTTGTTTTGTTAATAAGCCCTTCTGCTTCTTTCTCCCAAGCAGGAGAGTTGAGCCATTCTCTGAAAAGTATCCACATGGATCCTGGGAACTAGATATTTCAGGGAACAGGCGAAATGAAGATTTTCTACTCATAATTCAGCCTCCAGCAAGCAAAGCTAGTGTGGTAGGGAGCCCCTCGGTCCTTCTTTAACTGTCCCTGTGTCTCTGAGGTCTCTGTCTCTCTCTGCTCCTGTCTCCTCATTTTTTTTTTGGTAATTTTTCATTTTTACAATTTTTTTAAAGGTAGAATTTCTCTCTGGCTCTCAGCTCCATCTTTTGTATTGTTAGTAAGCCCTTCTCCTCCTTTCTCCCAGGCAGGAGAGTTGAGCCATTCTCTGAGAAGTTTCCACATGGATACTGGGAACTAGATATTTCAGGCACAGGAGAAATGAAGATTTTCTACTCATAATTCAGCCTCCAGCAAGCAAAGTTAGTGTGGTAGGGAGCCCCTCTGGCCTCTACCCCTGTCCCTGTGTCTCTGAGGTCTCTGTTTCTCTCTGCTCCGGTCTCTTCAGTTTTTTGGGTAATTTTTCCTTTTTACAATTTTTTTAAAGGTAGAATTTCTCTCTGGCTCTCAGCTCCATCTTTTGTTTTGTTAATAAGCCCTTCTGCTCCATTCTCCCAGGCAGGATAGTTGAGCCATTCTCTGAGAATAATCCACATGGATACTGGGAACTAGATATTTCAGGCACAGGAGAAATGAAGATTTTCTACTCATAATTCAGCCTCCAGCAAGCAAAGCTAGTGTGGTCGGGAGCCCCACTGCCCTCTATCCCTGTTCTGTGTCTCTGAGGTATCTGTCTCTCTCTGCTCCGATCTCTTCATTTTTTGGGTGTAATTTTTCCTTTTTACAATGTTTTTAAAGGTAGAATTTCTCTCTAGCTCTCAGCTCCATCTTTTGTTTTGTTTATAAGCCCTTCTGCTCCTTTCTCCGAGGCAGGAGAGTTGAGCCATTCTCTGAGAAGATTCCACATGGATACTGGGAACTAGATATTTCAGGCACAGGAGAAATGAAGTTTTTCTACTCATAATTCAGCCTCCACCAAGCAAAGCTAGTGTGGTAGGGAGCCCCTCTGGCCTTCTATCCCTGTCCCTGTGTCTCTGAGGTCTCTGTCTCTCTCTGCTCCTGTCTCCTCATGTTTTTTTGGTAATTTTTCTTTTTACGAATTTTTAAAGGTAGAATTTCTCTCTGGCTCTCAGGTCCATCTTTTGTTTTGTTAATAAGCCCTTCTGGTCCTTTCTCCCCGGCAGGAGAGTTGAGCCATTCTCTGAGAAGAATACACATTGATACTGGGAAATAGATATTTCAGGCACAGGAGACATGAAGATTTTCTACTCATAATTCAGCCTCCAGCAAGCAAAGCTAGTGTGGTAGGGAGCCCCTCTGGCCTTCTATGCCTCTCCCTGTTTCTCTGAGGCCTCTGTCTCTCTCTGCTCCTGTCTCCTCATATTTTTGGTAATTTTTCCTTTTTACGATTATTTTAAAGGTAGAATTTCTCTCTGGCTCTCAGCTCCATCTTTTGTTTTGTTAATAAGCCCTTCTGCTCCTTTCTCCCAAGCAGGAGAGTTGAGCCATTCTCTGAAAAGTATCCACATGGATACTGGGAACTAGCTATTTCAGGCACAGGAGAAATGAAAATTTTCTACTCATAATTCAGCCTCCAGCAAGCAAAGCTAGTGTGGTAGGGAGCCCCACTGGCCTTCTATGCCTGTCCCTGTGTCTCTGAGGTCTCTGTCCCTCTCTGCTCCTGTCTCCTCCTATTTTTGGTAATTTTTCCTTTTCACGATTATTTTAAAGGTAGAATTTCTCTCTCGCTCTCAGCTCCATCTTTTGTTTTGTTAATAAGCCCTTCTGCTCCTTTCTCCCAAGCAGGAGAGTTGAGCCATTCTCTTAGAAGGATCCACATGGATACTGGGAACTAGATATTTCAGGCACAGGAGAAATGAAGATTTTCTACTCATAATTCAGACTCCACCAAGCAAAGCTAGTGTGGTAGGCAGCCCCTCTGGCCTTCTATAACTGTCCCTGTGTCTCTGAGGTCTCTGTCTCTCTCTGCTCCTGTCTCCTCATGTTTTTTTGGTAATTTTTCCTTTTTACGATTTTTTTAAAGGTAGAATTTCTCTCTGGCTCTCAGCTCCATCTTTTGAATTGTTAATAAGCCCTTCTACTCCTTTCTCCCAGGCAGGAGAGTTGAGCCATTCTCTGAGAAGATTCCACATGGATACTGGGAAATAGATATTTCAGGGCACAGGCGAAATGAAGATTTTCTACTCATAATTCAGCCTCCAGCAAGCAAAGCTGGTGTGGTAGGGAGCCCCTCTGGCCTCTATCCCTGTCCCTGTGTCTCTGAGGTCTCTGTCTTTCTCTGCTCCTGTCTCCTCATTTATTTTGGTAATTTTTCCTTTCTACGATTTTTTTAAAGGTCGAATTTCTCTCTGGCTCTCAGCTCCATCTTTTGTTTTGTTAATAAGCCCTTCTGCTCCTTTCTCCTGGGCAGGAGAGTTGAGCCATTCTCTGAGAAGCTTCCACATGGATACTTGGAACTAGATATTTCAGGGCACAGAAGAAATGAAGATTTTTCTACTCATAATTCAACCTCCAGCAAGCAAAGCTAGTGTGGTAGGGAGCCCCTCTGGTCTCTATCCCTGTCCCTGTGTCTCTGAGGTCTCTGTGTCTCTCTGCTCGTGTCTCCTCATGTTTTTTTGGTAACTTTTCCTTTTTATGATTTTTTTAAAGGTAGCATTTCTCTCTGTCTCTCAGCTCCATCTTTTGTTTTGTTAATAAGCCCTTCTCCTCCTTTCTCCCTGGCAGGAGAGCTGAGCCATTCTCTGAGAAGAATCCACATGGATACTGGGAACTAGATATTTCAGGCACAGGAGTAATGAAGATTTTCTACTCATAACTCAGGCCCAAGCAAGCAAAGCTAGTGTGGTAGGGAGCCCCTCTGGCCTGTATCCCTGTCCCTGTGTCTCTGAGGTCTCTGTCTCTCTCTGCTCCTGTCTCCTCATGTTTTTTTGGTAATTTTTCCTTTTTACGATTTTTTTAAAGGTAGAATTACTCTTTGGCTCTCAGCTCCATCTTTTGTTTTGTTAATAAGCCCTTCTACTCTTTCTCCCAGGCAGGAGAGTTGAGTCATTCTCTGAGAAGATTCCACATGGATACTGGGAACTAGATATTTCTGGGCACAGGCGAAATGAAGATTTTCTACTCATAATTCAGCCTCCAGCAAGCAAAGGTAGTGTGGTAGGGAGCCCCTCTGGCCTCTATCCCTGTCCCTGTGTCTCTGAGGTCTCTGTTTCTCTCTCCTCCTCTCTCCTCATTTTTTTGGTAATTTTTCCTTTTTACGACTTTTTTAAAGGTAGAATTTCTCTCTGGCTTTCAGCTCCATCTTTTGATTTGTTAATAAACCCTTCTGCTCCTTACTCCCAGGCAGGAGAGTTGAGCCATTCTCTGAGAAGCATCCACATGGATACAGGGAACTAGATATTTCAGGCACAGGAGAAATGAAGATTTTCTACTCATAATTCAGCCTCCAGCAAGCAAAGCTATTGTGGTAGGGACCCCTCTGGCCTCTATCCCTGTCCATGTGTCTCTGAGGTCTCTGTCCCTCTCTGCTCCTGTCTCCTCCTATTTTTGGTAATTTTTCCTTTTTACGATTTTTTTAAAGGTAGAATTTCTCTCTGGCTCTCAGCTCCATCTTTTGTTTTGTTAATAAGCCCTTCTGCTTCTTTCTCCCAAGCAGGAGAGTTGAGCCATTCTCTGAAAAGTATCCACATGGATCCTGGGAACTAGATATTTCAGGGAACAGGCGAAATGAAGATTTTCTACTCATAATTCAGCCTCCAGCAAGCAAAGCTAGTGTGGTAGGGAGCCCCTCGGTCCTTCTTTAACTGTCCCTGTGTCTCTGAGGTCTCTGTCTCTCTCTGCTCCTGTCTCCTCATTTTTTTTTTGGTAATTTTTCATTTTTACAATTTTTTTAAAGGTAGAATTTCTCTCTGGCTCTCAGCTCCATCTTTTGTATTGTTAGTAAGCCCTTCTCCTCCTTTCTCCCAGGCAGGAGAGTTGAGCCATTCTCTGAGAAGTTTCCACATGGATACTGGGAACTAGATATTTCAGGGCACAGGCGAAATGAAGATATTTCTACTCATAATTCAGCCTCCAGCAAGAAAAGCTAGTGGGGTAGGGAGCCCCTCTGGCCTCTATCCCTGTCCCTGTGTCTCTGAGGTCTCTGTCTATCTCTGCTCCTCTCTCCTCATTTTTTTTTAGTAATTTTTCCTTTTTACGATTTTGTTAAAGGTAAATTTCTCTCTGGCTCTCAGCTCCATGTTTTGTTTTGTTAATAAGCCCTTCTGCTCCTTTCTCCCAGGCAGGAGAGTTGAGCCATTCTCTGAGAAGAATCCACATGGATACCGGGAACTAGATATTTCAGGCACAGGAGAAATGAAGATTTACTACTCATAATTCAGCCTACAGCAAGCAAAGCTAGTGTGGTAGGGATCCCCTCTGGCCTTCTTTCCCTGTCCCTGTGTCTCTGAGGTCTCTGTCTCTGCTCTGGTCTCCTCATTTTTTTTTCGGTAATTTTTCCTTTTTACGATTTTTTTAAAGATAGAATTTCTCTCTGGCTCTCAGCTCCATCTTTTGTTTTGTTAATAAGCCCTTCTGCTCCTTTCTCCCAGGCAGGAGAGTTGAGCCATTCTCTGAGAAGAATCCAGATGGATACTGGGAACTAGATATTTCAGGCACAGGAGAAATGAAGATTTATTACTCATAATTCAGCCTACAGCAAGCAAAGCTAGTGTGGTAGGGATCCCCTCTGGCCTTCTAATCCTGTCCCTGTGTCTCTGAGGTCTCTGTCTCTCTCTGCTCTGGTCTCCTCATTTTTTTTTTGGTAATTTTTCCTTTTTACGATTTTTTTAAAGATAGAATTTCTCTTTGGCTCTCAGCTCCATCTTTTGTTTTGTTAATAAGCCCTTCTGCTCCTTTCTCCCAGGCAGGAGAATTGAGCCATTCTCTGAAAAGTTTCCACATGGATACTGGGAACTAGATATATCAGGGCACAGGCGAAATGAAGATTTTCTACTCATAATTCAGCCTCCAGCAAGCAAAGCTAGTGTGGTAGGGAGCCCCTCTGGCCTCTATCCCTGTCCCTGTGTCTCTGAGGTCTCTGTCTCTCTCTGCTCCTGTCTACTCATTTTTTTTTTTGGTAATTTTTCCTTTTTACGATTTTTTTAAAGGTAGAATTTCCCTCTGGCTCCTGCACCATCTTTTGTTTTGTTAATAAGCCCTTCTGCTCCTTTCTGCCAGGCAGGAGAGTTGAGCCATTCTCTGAGAAGAATCCACATGGATACTGGGAACTAGATATTTCAGGCACAGGAGAAATGAAATTTTTCTACTCATAATTCAGCCTCCAGCAAGCAAAGCTAGTGTGGTAGGGAGCACCTCTGGCCTCTATCCCTTTCACTGTGTCTCTGAGGTCTCTGTCTCTCTCTGCTCCTGTCTCCTCATATTTTTGGTAAGTTTTCCTTTTTACGATTTTTTTAAAGGTTGAATTTCTCTCTGGCTCTCAGCTCCATCATTTGTTTTGTTAATAAGCCCTTCTGCTCCTTTCTCCCAGGCAAGAGAGTTGAGCCATTCTCTGAGAAGGATCCACATGGATACTGGGAAATAGATATTTCAGGCACAGGAGAAATGAAGATTTTCTACTCATAATTCAGCCTCCAGAAAGGAAAGCTAGTGTGGTAGGGAGCCCCTCTGGCCTTCTATCCCTGTCCCTGTGTCTCTGAGGTCTCTGTCTCTCTCTGCTACTGTCTCTTCATTTTTTTTGGTAATTTTTCCTTTTTATGATTTTTTTAAAGGTACAATTTCTCTCTTGCTCTCAGCTCCATCTTTTGTTTTGTTTATAAGCCCTTCAGCTCCTTTCTCCCAGGCAGGAGAGTTCAGCCATTCTCTGAGAAGATTCCACATGGATACTGGGAACTAGATATTTCAGGCACAGGAGAAATGAAGATGTTCTACTCATAATTCAGCCTCCAGCAAGCAAAGCTAGTGTGGTAGGGAGCCCCTCTGGCCTTCTATCCCTGTCCCTGTGTCTCTGAGGTCTCTGTCTCTCTCTGCTCCTCTCTCCTCATTTTTTATTCGTAATTTTTCCTTCTTACGATTTTTTTAAATGTAGAATTTCTCTCTTGCTCTTAGCTCCATCTTTTTTTTTTTTTTTAAGAATCCCTTCTGCTCCTTTCTCCCAGGCAGGAGAGTTGAGCCATTCTCTGAGAAGGATCCACATGGATACTGGGAACTAGAAATTTCAGGCACAGGAGAAATGAAGATTTTCTACTCATAATTTAGCCTCCAGCAAGCAAAGCTACTGTCGTAGGGAGACCCTCTGTCCTCTATCCCTGTCCCTGTGTCTCTGAGCTTTCTGTCTCTCTCTGCTCATGTCTCCTCATTTTTTTTTGTAATTTTTCCTTTTTACGATTTTTTAAAGGTAGAATTTCTCTCTGGCTCTTAGCTCCATCTTTTGTTTTGTTAATAAGCCCTTCTGCTCCTTTGTCCCAGACAGGAGTGTTGAGCCATTCTCTGAAAAGAATCCACATGGATACTGTGAACTAGATATTTCAGGCACAGGAGAAATGAAGATTTTCTACTCATAATTCAGCATCCAGCAACAAAGCTGGTGTGGTAGGTAGCCCCTCTGTCCTATCCCTGTCCCTGTGTCTCTGAGGTCTCTGTCTCTCTCTGCTCCTGTCTCCTCATTTTTTTTTTTGTTAATTTTTCCTTTTTACGATTATTTTAAAGGTAGAATTTCTCTCTGGCTCTCAGCTCCATCTTTTGTTCTGTTAATAAGCCCTTCTGCTCTTTTCTCCCAGGCAGGAGAGTTGAGCCATTCTCTGAGAAGAATCCACATGGATACTGGGAACTAGCTATTTCAGGCACAGGAGAAATGAAGATTTTCTACTCATAATTCAGCCTCCAGCAAGCAAAGCTAGTGTGGTAGGAAGTACCTCTGGCCTCTATCCCTGTCCCTGTGTCTCTTAGGTCTCTGTTTCTCTCTGCTACTGTCTCCTCATATTTTTGGTAATTTTTCCTTTTTACGATTTTTTTAAAGGTAGAATTTCTCTCTGACTCTCAGCTCCATCGTTTGTTTTGTTAATAAGCCCTTCTGCTCCTTTCTCCCAGGCTGGAGAGTTGAGCCATTCTCTGAGAAGAATCCACATGGATACTGGGAACTAGATATTTCAGGCACAGGAGAAATGAAGATTTTCTACTCATAATTCAGCCTCCAGCAAGCAAAGCTAGTGTGGTAGGGAGTCCCTCGGGCCTTCTATCCCTGTCCTTGTGTCTCTGAGGTCTTTTTCTCTCTCTGCTCCTGTCTCCTCCTTTTTTTCGGCAATTTTTCCTTTTTACGATTTTTTTTAAAGGTAGAGTTTCTCTCTGGCTCTCAGCTCCATCTTTTGTTTTGTTAATAAGCCCTTCTACTCCTTTCTCCCAGGCAGGAGAGTTGAGCCATTCTCTGAGAAGTTTCCACATGGATAATGGGAACTAGATATTTCAGGGCACAGGCGAAATGAAGATTTTCTACTCATAATTCAGCCTCCAGCAAGCAAAGCTAGTGTGGTAGGGAGCCCCTCTGGCCTCTATCCCTGTCCCTGTGTCTCTGAGGTCTCTGTCTCTCTCTGCTCCTGTCTCCTCATTTTTTTTTTTGGTAATTTTTCCTTTTTACGATTTTTTTAAAGGTAGAATTTCTCTGTGGCTCTCAGCTCTATCTTTTGTTTTGTTAGTAAGCCCTTCTGCTCCTTTCTCCCATGCAGGAGAGTTGAGCCAATCTCTGAGAAGCATTCGCAGGATACTGAGAACTAGATATTTCAGGCACAGGAGAAATGAAGATTTTCTACTCATAATTCAGCCTCCAGCAAGCAAAGCTAGTGTGGTAGGGAGCCCCTCTGGCGTTCTATAACTGTCCCTGTGTCTCTGAGATCTCTGTCTCTCTCTGTTCCTGTCTCCTCATTTTTTTATGGTAATTTTTCCTTTTTACGATTTTTTTAAAGGTAGAATTTCTCTCTGGCTTCAGTTCCATGTTTTGTTTTGTTAATAAGCATTTCTGCTCCTTTCTCCCAGGCAGGAGAGTTGAGCCATTCTCTGAGAAGTTTCCACATGGATACTGGGAACTAGATATTTCAGGGCACAGGAGAAATGAAGATTTTTCTACTCATAATTCAGCCTCCAGCAAGCAAAGCTAGTGTGGTAGGGAGCCCCACTGGCCTCTATCCCTGTCCCTGTGTCTCTGAGGTCTCTGTCTCTCTCTGCTCTGGTCTCCTCATATTTTTTTGGTAATTTTTCCTTTTTACGATTTTTTTAAAGGTAGAATTTCTCTCTGGCTCTCAGCTCCATCTTTTGTTTTGTTAATAAGCCCTTATGCTCCTTTCTCCCAGGCAGGAGAGTTCAGCCATTCTCTGAGATGTATCCACATGGATACTGGGAACTAGATAGTTCAGGCACAGGAGAAATGAAGATTTAGTACTCATAATTCAGCCTACAGCAAGCAAAGCTAGTGTGGTAGGGATCCCCTCTGGCCTTCTATCCCTGTCCCTGTGTCTCTGAGGTCTCTGTCTCTCTCTGCTCTGGTCTCCTCATATTTTTTTTGGTAATTTTTCCTTTTTACGATTTTTTTAAAGATAGAATTTCTCTTTGGCTCTCAGCTCCATCTTTTGTTTTGTTAATAAGCCCTTCTGCTCCTTTCTCCCAGGCAGGAGAATTGAGCCATTCTTTGAGTAGATTCCACATGGATACTGGGAACTAGATATTTCAGGGCACAGGCGAAATGAAGGTTTTCTACTCATAATTCAGCCTCCAGCAAGCAAACCTAGTGTGGTAGGGAGCCCCTCTGGCCTCTATCCCTGTCCCTGTGTCTCTGAGGTCTCTGTCTCTCTCTGCTCCTGTCTACTCATTTTTTTTTTGGTAATTTTTCCTTTTTACGATTTTTTTAAAGGTAGAATTTCCCTCTGGCTCCTGCACCATCTTTTGTTTTGTTAATAAGCCCTTCTGCTCCTTTCTGCCAGGAAGGAGAGTTGAGCCATTCTCTGAGAAGGATCCACATGGATACTGGGAACTAGATATTTCAGGCACAGGAGAAATGAAGTTTTTCTACTCATATTTCAGCCTCCAGCAAGCAAAGCTAGTGTGGTAGGGAGCACCTCTGGCCTCTATCCCTGTCCCTGTGTCTCTGAGGTCTCTGTCTCTCTCTGCTCCTGTCTCCTCATATTTTTGGTAATTTTTCCTTTTTACGATTTTTTTAAAGGTAGAATTTCTCTCTGGCTCTCAGCTCCATCATTTGTTTTGTTAATAAGCCCTTCTGCTCCTTTCTCCCAGGCAAGAGAGTTGAGCCATTCTCTGAGAAGGATCCACATGGATACTGGGAAATAGATATTTCAGGCAGAGGAGAAATGAAGATTTTCTACTCATAATTCAGCCTCCAGAAAGCAAAGCTAGTGTGGTAGGGAGCCCCTCTGGCCTTCTATCCCTGTCCCTGTGTCTCTGAGGTCTCTGTCTCTCTCTGCTCCTGTCTCCTCATTTTTTTAGTAATTTTTCCTTTTTACGATTTTTTTGAAGGTAGAATTTCTCTCTGGCTCTCAGCTCCATCTTTTTTTTTTTTTTTAAGAAGCCCTTCTGCTCCTTTCTCCCAAGCAGGAGAGTTGAGCCATTCTCTGAGGAGATTCCACATGAATACTGGGAACTAGATATTTCAGGGCAAAGGCGAAATGAAGATTTTCTACTCATAATTCAGCCTCCAGCAAGCAAAGCTAGTGTGGTAGGGAGCTCCTCTGGCCTCTATCCCTGTCCCTGTGTCTCTTAGGTCTCTGTCTCTCTCTGCTACTGTCTCTTCTTTTTTTTGGTAATTTTTCCTTTTTATGATTTTTTTAAAGGTAGAATTTCTCTCTTGCTCTCAGCTCCATCTTTTGTTTTGTTTTTAAGCCCTTCAGCTCCTTTCTCCCAGGCAGGAGAGTTCAGCCATTCTCTGAGAAGATTCCACATGGATACTGGGAACTAGATATTTCAGGCACAGGAGAAATGAAGATGTTCTACACATAATTCAGCCTCCAGCAAGCAAAGCTAGTGTGGTAGGGAGCCCCTCTGGCCTTCTATCCCTGTCCCTGTGTCTCTGAGTACTCTGTCTCTCTCTGCTCCTCTCTCCTCATTTTTTATTCGTAATTTTTCCTTCTTACGATTTTTTTAAAGGTAGAATTTCTCTCTCGCTCTTAGCTCCATCTTTTTTTTTTTTTTAAGAATCCCTTCTGCTCCTTTCTCCCAGGCAGGAGAGTTGAGCCATTCTCTGAGAAGGATCCACATGGATACTGGGAAGTAGAAATTTCATGCACAGGAAAAATGAAGATTTTCTACTCATAATTTAGCCTCCAGCAAGCAAAGCTACTGTGGTAGGGAGCCCCTCTGTCCTCTATCCCTGTCCCTGTGTCTCTGAGCTTTCTGTCTCTCTCTGCTCATGTCTCCTCATTTTTTTTTGTAATTTTTTCTTTTTACGAATTTTTAAAGGTAGAATTTCTCTCTGGCTCTTAGCTCCATCTTTTGTTTTGTTAATAAGCCCTTCTGCTTCTTTGTCCCAGACAGGAGTGTTGAGCCATTCTCTGAAAAGAATCCACATGGATACTGTGAACTCGATATTTCAGGCACAGGAGAAATGAAGATTTTCTACTCATAATTCAGCATCCAGCAACAAAGCTGGTGTGGTAGGTAGCCCCTCTGTCCTATCCCTGTCCCTGTGTCTCTGAGGTCTCTGTCTCTCTCTGCTCCTGTCTCCTCATTTTTTTTTGTTAATTTTTCCATTTTACGATTATTTTAAAGGTAGAATTTCTCTCTGGCTCTCAGCTCCATCTTTTGTTCTGTTAATAAGCCCTTCTGCTCTTTTCTCCCAGGCAGGAGAGTTGAGCCATTCTCTGAGAAGGATCCACATGGATACTGGGAACTAGGTATTTCAGGCACAGGAGAAATGAAGATTTTCTACTCATAATTCAGCCTCCAGCAAGCAAAGCTAGTGTGGTAGGGAGTACCTCTGGCCTCTATCCCTGTCCCTGTGTCTCTGAGGTCTCTGTCTCTCTCTGCTCCTGTCTCCTCATATTTTTGGTAATTTTTCCTTTTTACGATTTTTTTAAAGGTAGAATTTCTCTCTGGCTCTCAGCTCCATCGTTTGCTTTGTTAATAAGCCCTTCTGCTCCTTTCTCCCAGGCTGGAGAGTTGAGCCATTCTCTGAGAAGTTTCCACATGGATACGAGGAACTAGATATTTCAGGGCACAGGCGAAATGAAGATTTTTCTACTCATAATTCAGCCTCCAGCAAGCAAAGCTAGTGTGGTAGGGAGCCCCACTGGCCTCTATCCCTGTCCCTGTGTCTCTGAGGTCTCTGTCTCTCTCTGCTCTGGTCTCCTCATATTTTTTTGGTAATTTTTCCTTTTTACGATTTTTTTAAAGGTAGAATTTCTCTCTGGCTCTCAGCTCCATCTTTTGTTTTGTTAATAAGCCCTTATGCTCCTTTCTCCCAGGCAGGAGAGTTCAGCCATTCTCTGAGATGTATCCACATGGATACTGGGAACTAGATATTTCAGGCACAGGAGAAATGAATATTTTCTTCTCATAATTCAGCCTCCAGCAAGCAAAGCTAGTGTGGTAGGGAGCCCCTCTGGCCTTCTATCCCTGTCCCTGTGTCTCTGAGGTCTCTGTCTCTCTCTGCTCCTGTCTCATCATTATTTTTTTGGTAATTTTTCCGTTTTACGATTTTTTTAAAGTTAGAATTTCTCTCTGGCTCTCAGCTCCATCTTTTGTTTTGTTAATAAGCCCTTCTGCTCCTTTCTCACAGGCAGGAGAATTGAGCCATTCTCTGAGAAGTTTCCACATGGATACTGGGAACTAGATATTTCAGGCACAGGAGAAATGAATATTTTCTACTCATAATTCAGCCTCGAGCAAGCAAAGCTAGTGTGGTAGGGAGCCCCTCTGCCCTTCTATCCCTGTCCCTGTGTCTCTGAGGTCTCTGTCTCTCTCTGCTCCTTTCTCCTCATTATTTTTTTGGTAATTTTTCCGTTTTACGATTATTTTAAAGTTAGAATTTCTCTCTGGCTCTCAGCTCCATCTTTTGTTTTGTTAATAAGCCCTTCTGCTCCTTTCTCCCTGGCAGGAGAATTGAGCCATTCTCTGAGAAGATTCCACATGGATACTGGGAACTAGCTATTTCAGGGCACATGCGAAATGAAGATTTTCTACTCATAATTCAGCCTCCAGCAAGCAAAACTAGTGTGGTAGGGAGCCCCTCTGGCCTCTATCCCTGTCCCTGTGTCTCTGAAGTCTCTGTCTCTCTCTGCTCCTGTCTCCTCCTTTTTTTTATTAATTTTTCCTTTTTACGATTTTTTTAAAGGTAGAATTTCTCTCTGGCTCTCAGCTCCACCTTTTGTTTTGTTAATAAGCCCTTCTGCTCCTTTCTCCCAGGCAGGAGAATTGAGCCATTCTCTGAGAAGAATCCACATGGATACTGGGAACTAGATATTTCAGGCACAGTAGAAATGAAGATTTTCTACTCATAATTCAGCCTCCAGCAAGCAAAGCTAGTGTGGTAGTGAGCCCCTCGGGCCTTCTATCCCTGTCCCTGTGTCTCTGAGTTCTCTGTCTCTCTCTTCTCATGTCTCCTAATTTTTTTTTGGTAATTTTTCCTTTTTACGATTTTTTTAAAGGTAGAGTTTCTCTCTGGCTCTCAGCTCCATCATTTGTTTTGTTAATAAGCCCTTCTACTCCTTTCTCCCAGGCAGGAGAGTTGAGCCATTCTCTGAGAAGATTCCACATGGATACTGGGAACTAGATATTTCAGGACACAGGAGATATGAAGATTTTCTACTCATAATTAAGCCCCCAGCAAGCAAAGCTAGTGTGGTAGGGAGCCCCTCTGGCCTTCTATCCCTGTCCCTGTGTCTCTGAGGTCTCTGTCTCTCTCTGCTCTTGTCTCCTCATTTTTTTTGGTAATTTTTCCGTTTTACGATTTTTTTAAAGGTAGAATTTCTCTCTCGCTCTCAGCTCCATCTTTTGATTTGTTAATAAGCCCTTCTGCTCCTTTCTCCCAGGCAGGAGAATTGAGCCATTCTCTGAGAATTTTCCACATGGATACTGGGAACTAGATATTTCAGGGCACAGGCGAAATGAAGATTTTCTACTCATAATTCAGCCTCCAGCAAGCAAAGCTAGTGTGGTAGGGAGCCCCTCTGGCCTCTATCCCTGTCCCTGTGTCTCTGAGGTCTCTGTCTCTCTCTGCTCCTGTCTCCTCCTTTTTTTTTGGTAATTTTTCCTTTTTACGATTTTTTTAAAGGTAGAATTTCTCTCTGGCTCTCAGCTCCATCTTTTGTTTTGTTAATAAGCCCTTCTGCTCCTTTCTCCCAGGCAGGAGAGTTGAGCCATTCACTGAGAAGTTTCCACATGGATACTGGGAACAAGATATTTCAGGGCACAGGCGAAATGAAGATTTTCTACTCATAATTCAGCCTCCAGCAAGCAAAGCTAGTGTGGTAGGGAGTCCCTCTGGCCTCTATCCCTGTCCCTGTGTCTCTGAGGCTCTGTCTCTCTCTGCTCCAGTCTCCTCATTTTTTTTTGGTAATTTTTTCTTTTTATGATTTTTTTAAAGGGAGAATTTCTCTCTGGCTCTCAGCTCCATCTTTTGTTTTGTTAATAAGCCCTTCTGCTCCTTTCTCCCAGGCAGGAGAGATGAGCTATTCTCTGAGAAGAATCCAATTGGATACTGGGAGCTAGATAATTCAGGCACAGGAGAAATGGAGATTTTCTACTCATAATTCAGCCTCCAGCAAGCAAAGCTAGTGTGGTAGGGAGCCGCTCTGGCCTTCTATCCCTGTCCCAGTGTCTCTGAGGTTTCTGTCTCTCTCTGCTCCTGTGTCCTCATTATTTTTGGTAATTTTTCCTTTTTACGATTATTTAAAGGTAGAATTTCTCTCTGGCTCTCAGCTCCATCTTTTGTTTTGTTAATAAGCACTTCTGCTCCTTTCTCCCAGGCAGGAGAGATGAGCCATTCCCTGAGAAGATTCCACATGGATACTGGGAACAAAATATTTCAGGGCGCAGGAGAAATGAAGATTTTCTACTCATAATTCAGCCTCCAGCAAGCAAAGGTAGTGTGGTAGGGAGCCCCTCTGGCCTCTACACCTGTCCCTGCGTCTCTGAGGTCTCTGTATCTGTCTGCTCCTTTCTCCTCATTTTTTTTGTTAATTTTTGCTTTTTACGATTTTTTTAAATGTAGAATTTCTCTCTGGCTCTCAGCTCCATCTTTTGTTTTGTTAATAAGCCCTTCTGCTCCTTTCTCCCAGGCAGGAGAGTTGAGCCATTCTCTGAGAAGTTTCCACATGGATACTAGGAACTAGATATTTCAGGGCACAGGCGAAATGAAGATTTTTCTACTCATAATTCAGCCTCCAGCAAGCAAAGCTAGTGTGGTAGGGAGCCCCACTGGCCTCTATCCCTGTCCCTGTGTCTCTAAGGTCTCTGTCTCTCTCTGCTCTGGTCTCCTCATATTTTTTTGGTAATTTTTCCTTTTTACGATTTTTTTAAAGGTAGAATTTCTCTCTGGCTCTCAGCTCCATCTTTTGTTTTGTTAATAAGCCCTTATGCTCCTTTCTCCCAGGCAGGAGAGTTCAGCCATTCTCTGAGATGTATCCACATGGATACTGGGAACTAGATATTTCAGGCACAGGAGAAATGAATATTTTCTACTCATAATTCAGCATCCAGCAAGCAAAGCTAGTGTGGTAGGGAGCCCCTCTGGCCTTCTATCCCTGTCCCTGTGTCTCTGAGGTCTCTGTCTCTCTCTGCTCCTGTCTCCTCATTATTTTTTTGGTAATTTTTCCGTTTTACAATTTTTTTAATGTTAGAATTCCTCTCTGGCTCTCAGCTCCATCTTTTGTTTTGTTAATAAGCCCTTCTGCTCCTTTCTCACAGGCAGGAGAATTGAGCCATTCTCTGAGAAGTTTCCACATGGATACTGGGAACTAGATATTTCAGGCACAGGAGAAATGAAGATTTTCTACTCATAATTCAGCCTCCAGCAAGCAAAGCTAGTGTGGTAGGGAGCCCCTCTGGCCTTCTATCCCTGTCCCTGTGTCTCTGAGGTCTCTGTCTCTCTCTGCTCCTGTCTCCTCATTATTTTTTTGGTAATTTTTCCGTTTTATGATTATTTTAAAGTTAGAATTTCTCTCTGGCTCTCAGCTCCATCTTTTGTTTTGTTAATAAGCCCTTCTGCTCCTTTCTCCCTGGCAGGAGAATTGAGCCATTCTCTGAGAAGATTCCACATGGATACTGGGAACTAGCTATTTCAGGGCACATGCGAAATGAAGATTTTCTACTCATAATTCAGCCTCCAGCAAGCAAAACTAGTGTGGTAGGGAGCCCCTCTGGCCTCTATACCTGTCCCTGTGTCTCTGAAGTCTCTGTCTCTCTCTGCTCCTGTCTCCTCCTTTTTTTTTATTAATTTTTCCTTTTTACGATTTTTTTAAAGGTAGAATTTCCCTCTGGCTCTCAGCACCATCTTTTGTTTTGTTAATAAGCCCTTCTGCTCCTTTCTTCCAGGCAGGAGAGTTGAGCCATTCTCTGAGAAGGATCTACATGGATACCTGGAACTATCTATTTCAGGCACAGGAGAAATGAAGATTTTCTACTCATAATTCAGCCTCCAGCAAGCAAAGCTAGTATGGTAGGGAGCACCTCTGGCCTCTATCCCTGTCCCTGTGTCTCTGAGGTCTCTGTCTCTCTCTGCTCCTGTCTCCTCATATTTTTGGTAATTTTTCCTTTTTACGATTTTTTAAAGGTAGAATTTCTCTCTGGCTCTCAGCTCCATCTTTTGTTTTGTTAATAAGCCCTTCTGCTCCTTTCTCCCAGGCAGGAGAGTTGATCCATTCTCTGAGAAGAATCCACATGGATACTGGGAACTAGATATTTCAGGCACAGGAGAAATGAAGATTTTCTACTCATAATTCAGCCTCCAGCAAGCAAAGCTAGTGTGGTAGGGAGCCCCTTGGTCCTTCTATCCCTGTCCTTGTGTCTCTGAGGACTCTTTCATTCTCTGCTCCTGTCTCCTCATTTTTTTTTTGGTAATTTTTCCTTTTTACGAATTTTTTTAAAGGTAGAGTTTCTCTCTGGCTCTCAGCTCCATCTTTTGTTTTGTTAATAAGCCCTTCTACTCCTTTCTCCTAGGCAGGAGTGTTGAGCCATTCTCTGAGAAGATTACCCATGTATACTGGGAAATAGATATTTCAGGGCACAGGTGAAATGAAGATTTTCTACTCATAATTCAGCCTCCAGCAAGCAAAGCTAGTGTTGTAGGGAGCCCCTCTGGCCTCTATCCCTGTCCCTGTGTCTCTGAGGTCTCTGTCTCTCTCTCCTCCTGTCACCTCATTTTTTTTTCGTAATTTTTCCTTTTTACGATTTTTTTAAAAGTAGAATTTCTCTCTGGCTCTCAGCTCCACCTTTTGTTTTGTTAATAAGCCCTTCTGCTCCTTTCTCCCAGGCAGGAGAATTGAGCCATTCTCTGAGAAGAATCCACATGGATACTGGGAACTAGATATTTCAGGCACAGGAGAAATGAAGATTTTCTACTCATAATTCAGCCTCCAGCAAGCAAAGCTAGTGTGGTAGTGAGCCCCTCGGGCCTTCTATCCCTGTCCCTGTGTCTCTGAGTTCTCTGTCTCTCTCTGCTCATGTCTCCTAATTTTTTTTGGTAATTTTTCCTTTTTACGATTTTTTTAAAGGTAGAGTTTCTCTCTGGCTCTCAGCTCCATCATTTGTTTTGTTAATAAGCCCTTCTACTCCTTTCTCCCAGGCAGGAGAGTTGAGCCATTCTCTGAGAAGATTCCACATGGATACTGGGAACTAGATATTTCAGGACACAGGAGAAATGAAGATTTTCTTCTCATAATTAAGCCCCCAGCAAGCAAAGCTAGTGTGGTAGGGAGCCCCTCTGGCCTCTATCCCTGTCCCTGTGTCTCTGAGGTCTCTGTCTCTCTCTGCTCCTGTCTACTCATTTATTTTTGGTAATTTTTCCTTTTTACGATTTTTTTAAAGGTAGAATTTCTCTCTGGCTCTCAGCTCCATCTTTTGTTTTGTTAATAAGCCCTTCTGCTCCTTTCTCCCAGGCAGGAGAGTTGAGCAATTCTCTGAGAAGATTCCACATGGATACTGGGAACTAGATTTTTGAGGGCACAGGAGAAATGAAGATTTTCTACTCATAATTCAGCCTCCAGCAATCAAAGCTTGTGTGGTAGGGAGCCCCTCTGGCCTCTATCCCTGTCCCTGTGTCTCTGAGGTCTCTGTCTCTCTCTGCTCCTGTCTCCTCATTTTGTTTTGGTAATTTTACCTTTTTACGATTTTTTTACAGGTAGAATTTCTCTCTGGCTCTCAGCTCCATCTTTTGGTTTGTTAATAAGCCATTCCGCTCCTTTCTCCCAGGCAGGAGAGTTGACCCGTTCTCTGAGAAGTATCCACATGGATACTGGGAAATAGATATTTCAGGCACCGGAGAAATGAAGATTTTCTACTCATAATTCAGCCTCCAGCAAGCAAAGCTAGTGTGGTAGGGAGCCCCTCTGGCCTCTATCCCTGTCCCTGTGTCTCTGAGGTCTCTGTCTCTCTCTGCTCCTGTGTCCCCCTTTTTTTTGGTAATTTTTCCTTTTTACGATTTTTTTAAAGGTAGAATTTCTGTCTGACTCTCAGCTCCATCTTTTGTTTTGTTAATAAGCCCTTCTGCTCCTTTCTCCCAGGCAGGAGAGTTGAGCCATTCTCTGAGTAGAATCCACATGGATACTGGGAACTAGATATTTCAGGCACAGGAGAAATGAAGATTTTCTACTCATAATTCAGCCTCCAGCAAGCAAAGCTAGTGTGGTAGGGAGCCCCTCTGGCCTCTATCCCTCTCCCTGTGTCTCAGCGGTCTCTGTCTCTCTCTGCTCCCATCTTCTCATTTTTTTTTGGTAATTTTTCCTTTTTACGATTTTTTTAAAGGTAGAATTTCTCTCTGGCTCTCAGCTCCATCTTTTGGTTTGTTAATAAGCCCTTCTGCTCCTTTCTCCCAGGCAGGATAGTTGAGCCATTCTCTGAGAAGTATCCACCTGGATACTGGGAACTAGATATTTCAGGCACAGGCGAAATGAAGATTTTCTACTCATAATTCAGCCTCCAGCAAGCAAAGCTAGTGTGGTAGGGAGCCCCTCTGGCCTCTATCCCTGTCCCTTTGTCTCTGAGGTCTCTGTCTCTCTCTGCTCCTGTCTAATCATTTATTTTTGGTAATTTTTCCTTTTTACGATTTTTTTAAAGGTAGAATTTCTCTCTGGCTCTCAGCTCCATCTTTTGTTTTGTTAATAAGACCTTCTGCTCCTTTCTCCCAGGCAGGAGAGTTGAGCCATTCTCTGAGAAGTTTCCACATGGATACTAGGAACTAGATATTTCAGGGCACAGGCGAAATGAAGATTTTTCTACTCATAATTCAGCCTCCAGCAAGCAAAGCTAGTGTGGTAGGGAGCCCCACTGGCCTCTATCCCTGTCCCTGTGTCTCTGAGGTCTCTGTCTCTCTCTGCTCTGGTCTCCTCATATTTTTTTGGTAATTTTTCCTTTTTACGATTTTTTTAAAGGTAGAATTTCTCTCTGGCTCTCAGCTCCATCTTTTGTTTTGTTAATAAGCCCTTATGCTCCTTTCTCCCAGGCAGGAGAGTTCAGCCATTCTCTGAGATGTATCCACATGGATACTGGGAACTAGATATTTCAGGCACAGGAGAAATGAATATTTTCTACTCATAATTCAGCCTCCAGCAAGCAAAGCTAGTGTGGTAGGGAGCCCCTCTGGCCTTCTATCCCTGTCCCTGTGTCTCTGAGGTCTCTGTCTCTCTCTGCTCCTGTCTCCTCATTATTTTTTTGGTAATTTTTCCGTTTTACGATTTTTTTAAAGTTAGAATTCCTCTCTGGCTCTCAGCTCCATCTTTTGTTTTGTTAATAAGCCCTTCTGCTCCTTTCTCACAGGCAGGAGAATTGAGCCATTCTCTGAGAAGTTTCCACATGGATACTGGGAACTAGATATTTCAGGCACAGGAGAAATGAAGATTTTCTACTCATAATTCAGCCTCCAGCAAGCAAAGCTAGTGTGGTAGGGAGCCCCTCTGGCCTTCTATCCCTGTCCCGGTGTCTCTGAGGTCTCTGTCTCTCTCTGCTCCTGTCTCCTCATTATTTTTTTGGTAATTTTTCCGTTTTATGATTATTTTAAAGGTAGAATTTCTCTCTGGCTCTCAGCTCCATCTTTTGTTTTGTTAATAAGCCCTTCTGCTCCTTTCTCCCTGGCAGGAGAATTGAGCCATTCTCTGAGAAGATTCCACATGGATACTGGGAACTAGCTATTTCAGGGCACATGCGAAATGAAGATTTTCTACTCATAATTCAGCCTCCAGCAAGCAAAACTAGTGTGGTAGGGAGCCCCTCTGGCCTCTATCCCTGTCCCTGTGTCTCTGAAGTCTCTGTCTCTCTCTGCTCCTGTCTCCTCCTTTTTTTTTTATTAATTTTTCCTTTTTACGATTTTTTTAAAGGTAGAATTTCCCTCTGGCTCTCAGCACCATCTTTTGTTTTGTTAATAAGCCCTTCTGCTCCTTTCTTCCAGGCAGGAGAGTTGAGCCATTCTCTGAGAAGGATCTACATGGATACCTGGAACTATCTATTTCAGGCACAGGAGAAATGAAGATTTTCTACTCATAATTCAGCCTCCAGCAAGCAAAGCTAGTATGGTAGGGAGCACCTCTGGCCTCTATCCCTGTCCCTGTGTCTCTGAGGTCTCTGTCTCTCTCTGCTCCTGTCTCCTCATATTTTTGGTAATTTTTCCTTTTTACGATTTTTTTAAAGGTAGAATTTCTCTCTGGCTCTCAGCTCCATCTTTTGTTTTGTTAATAAGCCCTTCTGCTCCTTTCTCCCAGGCAGGAGAGTTGATCCATTCTCTGAGAAGAATCCACATGGATACTGGGAACTAGATATTTCAGGCACAGGAGAAATGAAGATTTTCTACTCATAATTCAGCCTCCAGCAAGCAAAGCTAGTGTGGTAGGGAGCCCCTCGGGCCTTCTATCCCTGTCCTTGTGTCTCTGAGGACTCTTTCATTCTCTGCTCCTGTCTCCTCATTTTTTTTTTTGGTAATTTTTCCTTTTTACGAATTTTTTTAAAGGTAGAGTTTCTCTCTGGCTCTCAGCTCCATCTTTTGTTTTGTTAATAAGCCCTTCTACTCCTTTCTCCTAGGCAGGAGTGTTGAGCCATTCTCTGAGAAGATTACCCATGTATACTGGGAAATAGATATTTCAGGGCACAGGTGAAATGAAGATTTTCTACTCATAATTCAGCCTCCAGCAAGCAAAGCTAGTGTTGTAGGGAGCCCCTCTGGCCTCTATCCCTGTCCCTGTGTCTCTGAGGTCTCTGTCTCTCTCTCCTCCTGTCACCTCATTTTTTTTTCGTAATTTTTCCTTTTTACGATTTTTTTAAAAGTAGAATTTCTCTCTGGCTCTCAGCTCCACCTTTTGTTTTGTTAATAAGCCCTTCTGCTCCTTTCTCCCAGGCAGGAGAATTGAGCCATTCTCTGAGAAGAATCCACATGGATACTGGGAACTAGATATTTCAGGCACAGGAGAAATGAAGATTTTCTACTCATAATTCAGCCTCCAGCAAGCAAAGCTAGTGTGGTAGTGAGCCCCTCGGGCCTTCTATCCCTGTCCCTGTGTCTCTGAGTTCTCTGTCTCTCTCTGCTCATGTCTCCTAAATTTTTTTGGTAATTTTTCCTTTTTACGATTTTTTTAAAGGTAGAGTTTCTCTCTGGCTCTCAGCTCCATCATTTGTTTTGTTAATAAGCCCTTCTACTCCTTTCTCCCAGGCAGGAGAGTTGAGCCATTCTCTGAGAAGATTCCACATGGATACTGGGAACTAGATATTTCAGGACACAGGAGAAATGAAGATTTTCTTCTCATAATTAAGCCCCCAGCAAGCAAAGCTAGTGTGGTAGGGAGCCCCTCTGGCCTCTATCCCTGTCCCTGTGTCTCTGAGGTCTCTGTTTCTCTCTGCTCCTGTCTACTCATTTATTTTTAGTAATTTTTCCTTTTTACGATTTTTTTAAAGGTAGAATTTCTCTCTGGCTCTCAGCTCCATCTTTTGTTTTGTTAATAAGCCCTTCTGCTCCTTTCTCCCAGGCAGGAGAGTTGAGCAATTCTCTGAGAAGATTCCACATGGATACTGGGAACTAGATTTTTGAGGGCACAGGAGAAATGAAGATTTTCTACTCATAATTCAGCCTCCAGCAATCAAAGCTTGTGTGGTAGGGAGCCCCTCTGGCCTCTATCCCTGTCACTGTGTCTCTGAGGTCTCTGTCTCTCTCTGCTCCTGTCTCCTCATTTTGTTTTGGTAATTTTACCTTTTTACGATTTTTTTACAGGTAGAATTTCTCTCTGGCTCTCAGCTCCATCTTTTGGTTTGTTAATAAGCCATTCCGCTCCTTTCTCCCAGGCAGGAGAGTTGACCCGTTCTCTGAGAAGTATCCACATGGATACTGGGAAATAGATATTTCAGGCACCGGAGAAATGAAGATTTTCTACTCATAATTCAGCCTCCAGCAAGCAAAGCTAGTGTGGTAGGGAGCCCCTCTGGCCTCTATCCCTGTCCCTGTGTCTCTGAGGTCTCTGTCTCTCTCTGCTCCTGTGTCCTCCTTTTTTTTGGTAATTTTTCCTTTTTACGACTTTTTTAAAGGTAGAATTTCTGTCTGACTCTCAGCTCCATCTTTTGTTTTGTTAATAAGCCCTTCTGCTCCTTTCTCCCAGGCAGGAGAGTTGAGCCATTCTCTGAGTAGAATCCACATGGATACTGGGAACTAGATATTTCAGGCACAGGAGAAATGAAGATTTTCTACTCATAATTCAGCCTCCAGCAAGCAAAGCTAGTGTGGTAGGGAGCCCCTCTGGCCTCTATCCCTCTCCCTGTGTCTCAGCGGTCTCTGTCTCTCTCTGCTCCCGTCTTCTCATTTTTTTTTTTGGTAATTTTTCCTTTTTACGATTTTTTTAAAGGTAGAATTTCTCTCTGGCTCTCAGCTCCATCTTTTGGTTTGTTAATAAGCCCTTCTGCTCCTTTCTCCCAGGCAGGATAGTTGAGCCATTCTCTGAGAAGAATCCACCTGGATACTGGGAACTAGATATTTCAGGCACAGGCGAAATGAAGATTTTCTACTCATAATTCAGCCTCCAGCAAGCAAAGCTAGTGTGGTAGGGAGCCCCTCTGGCCTCTATCCCTGTCCCTTTGTCTCTGAGGTCTCTGTCTCTCTCTGCTCCTGTCTAATCATTTATTTTTGGTAATTTTTCCTTTTTACGATTTTTTTAAAGGTAGAATTTCTCTCTGGCTCTCAGCTCCATCTTTTGTTTTGTTAATAAGACCTTCTGCTCCTTTCTCCCAGGCAGGAGAGTTGAGCCATTCTCTGAGAAGTTTCCACATGGATACTAGGAACTAGATATTTCAGGGCACAGGCGAAATGAAGATTTTTCTACTCATAATTCAGCCTCCAGCAAGCAAAGCTAGTGTGGTAGGGAGCCCCACTGGCCTCTATCCCTGTCCCTGTGTCTCTGAGGTCTCTGTCTCTCTCTGCTCTGGTCTCCTCATATTTTTTTGGTAATTTTTCCTTTTTACGATTTTTTTAAAGGTAGAATTTCTCTCTGGCTCTCAGCTCCATCTTTTGTTTTGTTAATAAGCCCTTATGCTCCTTTCTCCCAGGCAGGAGAGTTCAGCCATTCTCTGAGATGTATCCACATGGATACTGGGAACTAGATATTTCAGGCACAGGAGAAATGAATATTTTCTACTCATAATTCAGCCTCCAGCAAGCAAAGCTAGTGTGGTAGGGAGCCCCTCTGGCCTTCTATCCCTGTCCCTGTGTCTCTGAGGTCTCTGTCTCTCTCTGCTCCTGTCTCCTCATTATTTTTTTGGTAATTTTTCCGTTTTACGATTTTTTTAAAGTTAGAATTCCTCTCTGGCTCTCAGCTCCATCTTTTGTTTTGTTAATAAGCCCTTCTGCTCCTTTCTCACAGGCAGGAGAATTGAGCCATTCTCTGAGAAGTTTCCACATGGATACTGGGAACTAGATATTTCAGGCACAGGAGAAATGAAGATTTTCTACTCATAATTCAGCCTCCAGCAAGCAAAGCTAGTATGGTAGGGAGCACCTCTGGCCTCTATCCCTGTCCCTGTGTCTCTGAGGTCTCTGTCTCTCTCTGCTCCTGTCTCCTCATATTTTTGGTAATTTTTCCTTTTTACGATTTTTTTAAAGGTAGAATTTCTCTCTGGCTCTCAGCTCCATCTTTTGTTTTGTTAATAAGCCCTTCTGCTCCTTTCTCCCAGGCAGGAGAGTTGATCCATTCTCTGAGAAGAATCCACATGGATACTGGGAACTAGATATTTCAGGCACAGGAGAAATGAAGATTTTCTACTCATAATTCAGCCTCCAGCAAGCAAAGCTAGTGTGGTAAGGAGCCCCTCGGGCCTTCTATCCCTGTCCCTGTGTCTCTGAGGACTCTTTCATTCTCTGCTCCTGTCTCCTCATTTTTTTTTGGTAATTTTTCCTTTTTACGAATTTTTTTAAAGGTAGAGTTTCTCTCTGGCTCTCAGCTCCATCTTTTGTTTTGTTAATAAGCCCTTCTACTCCTTTCTCCTAGGCAGGAGTGTTGAGCCATTCTCTGAGAAGATTACCCATGTATACTGGGAAATAGATATTTCAGGGCACAGGTGAAATGAAGATTTTCTACTCATAATTCAGCCTCCAGCAAGCAAAGCTAGTGTTGTAGGGAGCCCCTCTGGCCTCTATCCCTGTCCCTGTGTCTCTGAGGTCTCTGTCTCTCTCTCCTCCTGTCACCTCATTTTTTTTTCGTAATTTTTCCTTTTTACGATTTTTTTAAAAGTAGAATTTCTCTCTGGCTCTCAGCTCCACCTTTTGTTTTGTTAATAAGCCCTTCTGCTCCTTTCTCCCAGGCAGGAGAATTGAGCCATTCTCTGAGAAGAATCCACATGGATACTGGGAACTAGATATTTCAGGCACAGGAGAAATGAAGATTTTCTACTCATAATTCAGCCTCCAGCAAGCAAAGCTAGTGTGGTAGTGAGCCCCTCGGGCCTTCTATCCCTGTCCCTGTGTCTCTGAGTTCTCTGTCTCTCTCTGCTCATGTCTCCTAATTTTTTTTTGGTAATTTTTCCTTTTTACGATTTTTTTAAAGGTAGAGTTTCTCTCTGGCTCTCAGCTCCATCATTTGTTTTGTTAATAAGCCCTTCTACTCCTTTCTCCCAGGCAGGAGAGTTGAGCCATTCTCTGAGAAGATTCCACATGGATACTGGGAACTAGATATTTCAGGACACAGGAGAAATGAAGATTTTCTACTCATAATTAAGCCCCCAGCAAGCAAAGCTAGTGTGGTAGGGAACCCCTCTGGCCTTCTATCCCTGTCCCTGTGTCTCTGAGGTCTCTGTCTCTCTCTGCTCTTGTCTCCTCATTTTTTTTGGTAATTTTTCCGTTTTACGATTTTTTTAAAGGTAGAATTTCTCTCTCGCTCTCAGCTCCATCTTTTGATTTGTTAATAAGCCCTTCTGCTCCTTTCTCCCAGGCAGGAGAATTGAGCCATTCTCTGAGAATTTTCCACATGGATACTGGGAACTAGATATTTCAGGGCACAGGCGAAATGAAGATTTTCTACTCATAATTCAGCCTCCAGCAAGCAATGCTAGTGTGGTAGGGAGCCCCTCTGGCCTCTATCCCTGTCCCTGTGTCTCTGAGGTCTCTGTCTCTCTCTGCTCCTGTCTCCTCCTTTTTTTTGGTAATTTTTCCTTTTTACGATTTTTTTAAAGGTAGAATTTCTCTCTGGCTCTCAGCTCCATCTTTTGTTTTGTTAATAAGCCCTTCTGCTCCTTTCTCCCAGGCAGGAGTGTTGAGCCATTCTCTGAGAAGATTCCACATGGATACTGTAACTAGACATTTCAGGGCACAGGCGAAATGAAGATTTTTCTACTCATAATTCATCCTCCAGCAAGCAAAGCTAGTGTGGTAGGGAGCCCCTCTGGCCTCTATCCCTGTCCCTGTGTCTCTGAGGTCTCTGTCTCTCTCTGCTCCTGTCTCCTCATTTGTTTTTTTGTAATTTTTAATTTTTACGATTTTTTTAAAGGTAGAATTTCTCTCTGGCTCTCAGCTCCATCTTTTGTTTTGTTAATAAGCCCTTCTGCTCCTTTCTCCCAGGCAGGAGAGTTGAGCCATTTACTGAGAAGTTTCCACATGGATACTGGGAACAAGATATTTCAGGGCACAGGCGAAATGAAGATTTTCTACTCATAATTCAGCCTCCAGCAAGCAAAGCTAGTGTGGTAGGGAGTCCCTCTGGCCTCTATCCCTGTCCCTGTGTCTCTGAGGCTCTGTCTCTCTCTGCTCCAGTCTCCTCATTTTTTTTGGTAATTTTTTTTTTATTATTTTTTTAAAGGGAGAATTTCTCTCTGGCTCTCAGCTCCATCTTTTGTTTTGTTAATAAGCCCTTCTGCTCCTTTCTCCCAGGCAGGAGAGTTGAGCTATTCTCTGAGAAGAATCCACTTGGATACTGGGAGCTAGATAATTCAGGCACAGGAGAAATAGAGATTTTCTACTCATAATTCAGCCTCCAGCATGCAAAGCTAGTGTGGTAGGGAGCCGCTCTCGCCTTCTATCCCTGTCCCAGTGTCTCTGAGGTTTCTGTCTCTCTCTGCTCCTGTGTCCTCATTATTTTTGGTAATTTTTCCTTTTTACGATTATTTAAAGGTAGAATTTCTCTCTGGCTCTCAGCTCCATCTTTTGTTTTGTTAATAAGCCCTTCTGCTCCTTTCTCCCAGGCAGGAGAGATGAGCCATTCTCTGAGAAGATTCCACATGGATACTGGGAACTAAATATTTCAGGGCGCAGGAGAAATGAAGATTTTCTACTCATAATTCAGCCTCCAGCAAGCAAAGGTAGTGTGGTAGGGAGCCCCTCTGGCCACTATACCTGTCCCTGCGTCTCTGAGGTCTCTGTATCTCTCTGCTCCTTTCTCCTCATTTTTTTTGGTAATTTTTGCTTTTTACGATTTTTTTAAATGTAGAATTTCTCTCTGGCTCTCAGCTCCATCTTTTGTTTTGTTAATAAGCCCTTCTGCTCCTTTCTCCCAGGCAGGAGAGTTGAGCCATTCTCTGAGAAGAATCCACATGGATACTGGGAACTAGATATTTTAGGCACAGGAGAAATGAAGATTTTCTACTCATAATTCAGCCTCCAGCAAGCAAAGCTAGTGTGGTAGGGAGCCCCTCTGGCCTCTATCCCTGTCCCTGTGTCTCTGAGTTCTCTGTCTCTCTCTGCTCCTCTCTCCTTATATTTTTTTGGTAATTTTTCCTTTTTACGATTTCTTTACGGGTAGAATTTCTCTCTGGCTCTCAGCTCCATCTTTTGTTTTGTTAATAAGCCCTTCTGCTCCTTTCTCCCAGGCAGGAGAGTTGAGCCATTCTCTGAGAAGAATCCATATGGATACTGGGAAATAGATATTTCAGGAACAGAGGAAATGAAGATTTTCTACTCATAATTCAGCCTCCAGAAAGCAAAGCTAGTGAGGTAGGGAGCCCCTTTGGCATTCTATTTCTTTTTATGTGTCTCAGAGGTCTCTGTCTCTCTCTGCTCCTTTCTCCTCAACTTTTTTTGGTAATTTTTCCTTTTTACGATTTTTTTAAAGATAGAATTTCTCTCTGGCTCTCAGCTCCATCTTTTGTTTTGTTAATAAGCCCTTCTGCTCCTTTCTCCCATGCAGGAGAATTGAGCCATTCTCTGAGAAGATTCCACATGGATACTGGGAACTAGATATTTCAGGCACAGGAGAAATGAAGATTTTCTACTCATAATTCAGCCTCCAGCAAGCAAAGCTAATGTGGTAGGGAGCCCCTCTGGCCTCTATCCTTGTCCCTGTGTCTCTGAGGTCTCTGTCTTGCTCTGCTCCTGTCTCCTCATTTTTTTTGGTAATTTTTCCTTTTTATGATTTTTTTAAATGTAGAATTTCTCTCTGTCTCTCAGCTCCATCTTTTGTTTTGTTAATAAGCCCTTCTGCTCCTTTCTCCCAGGCAGGAGAATTGAGCCATTCTCTGAGAAGAATCCACATGGATACTGGGAAATAGATATTTCAGGCACAGGAGAAATGAAGATTTTCTACTCATAATTCAGCCTCCAGCAAGCAAAGCTAGTGTGGTAGTGAGCCCCTCGGGCCTTCTATCCCTGTCCCTGTGTCTCTGAGATCTCTGTCTCTCTCTGCTCATGTCTCTTAATTTTTTTTGGTAATTTTTCCTTTTTACGATTTTTTTAAAGGTAGAGTTTCTCTCTGGCTCTCAGCTCCATCATTTGTTTTGTTAATAAGCCCTTCTACTCCTTTCTCCCAGGCAGGAGTGTTGAGCCATTCTCTGAGAAGATTCCACATGGATACTGGGAACTAGATATTTCAGGACACAGGAGAAATGAAGATTTTCTACTCATAATTAAGCCCCCAGCAAGCAAAGCTAGTGTGGTAGGGAGCCCCTCTGGCCTTCTATCCCTGTCCCTGTGTCTCTGAGGTCTCTGTCTCTCTCTGCTCTTGTCTCCTCATTTTTTTTGGTAATTTTTCCGTTTTACGATTTTTTTAAAGGTAGAATTTCTCTCTCGCTCTCAGCTCCATCTTTTGATTTGTTAATAAGCCCTTCTGCTCCTTTCTCCCAGGCAGGAGAATTGAGCCATTCTCTGAGAATTTTCCACATGGATACTGGGAACTAGATATTTCAGGGCACAGGCGAAATGAAGATTTTCTACTCATAATTCAGCCTCCAGCAAGCAATGCTAGTGTGGTAGGGAGCCCCTCTGGCCTCTATCCCTGTCCCTGTGTCTCTGAGGTCTCTGTCTCTCTCTGCTCCTGTCTCCTCCTTTTTTTTGGTAATTTTTCCTTTTTACGATTTTTTTAAAGGTAGAATTTCTCTCTGACTCTCAGCTCCATCTTTTGTTTTGTTAATAAGCCCTTCTGCTCCTTTCTCCCAGGCAGGAGTGTTGAGCCATTCTCTGAGAAGATTCCACATGGATACTGTAACTAGACATTTCAGGGCACAGGCGAAATGAAGATTTTTCTACTCATAATTCATCCTCCAGCAAGCAAAGCTAGTGTGGTAGGGAGCCCCTCTGGCCTCTATCCCTGTCCCTGTGTCTCTGAGGTCTCTGTCTCTCTCTGCTCCTGTCTCCTCATTTGTTTTTTTGTAATTTTTAATTTTTACGATTTTTTTAAAGGTAGAATTTCTCTCTGGCTCTCAGCTCCATCTTTTGTTTTGTTAATAAGCCCTTCTGCTCCTTTCTCCCAGGCAGGAGAGTTGAGCCATTTACTGAGAAGTTTCCACATGGATACTGGGAACAAGATATTTCAGGGCACAGGCGAAATGAAGATTTTCTACTCATAATTCAGCCTCCAGCAAGCAAAGCTAGTGTGGTAGGGAGTCCCTCTGGCCTCTATCCCTGTCCCTGTGTCTCTGAGGCTCTGTCTCTCTCTGCTCAAGTCTCCTCATTTTTTTTGGTAATTTTTTCTTTTTATGATTTTTTTAAAGGGAGAATTTCTCTCTGGCTCTCAGCTCCATCTTTTGTTTTGTTAATAAGCCCTTCTGCTCCTTTCTCCCAGGCAGGAGAGTTGAGCTATTCTCTGAGAAGTATCCACTTGGATACTGGGAGCTAGATAATTCAGGCACAGGAGAAATAGAGATTTTCTACTCATAATTCAGCCTCCAGCATGCAAAGCTAGTGTGGTAGGGAGCCGCTCTCGCCTTCTATCCCTGTCCCAGTGTCTCTGAGGTTTCTGTCTCTCTCTGCTCCTGTGTCCTCATTATTTTTGGTAATTTTTCCTTTTTACGATTATTTAAAGGTAGAATTTCTCTCTGGCTCTCAGCTCCATCTTTTGTTTTGTTAATAAGCCCTTCTGCTCCTTTCTCCCAGGCAGGAGAGATGAGCCATTCTCTGAGAAGATTCCACATGGATACTGGGAACTAAATATTTCAGGGCGCAGGAGAAATGAAGATTTTCTACTCATAATTCAGCCTCCAGCAAGCAAAGGTAGTGTGGTAGGGAGCCCCTCTGGCCACTATACCTGTCCCTGCGTCTCTGAGGTCTCTGTATCTCTCTGCTCCTTTCTCCTCATTTTTTTTGGTAATTTTTGCTTTTTACGATTTTTTTAAATGTAGAATTTCTCTCTGGCTCTCAGCTCCATCTTTTGTTTTGTTAATAAGCCCTTCTGCTCCTTTCTCCCAGGCAGGAGAGTTGAGCCATTCTCTGAGAAGAATCCACATGGATACTGGGAACTAGATATTTTAGGCACAGGAGAAATGAAGATTTTCTACTCATAATTCAGCCTCCAGCAAGCAAAGTTAGTGTGGTAGGGAGCCCCTCTGGCCTCTATCCCTGTCCCTGTGTCTCTGAGTTCTCTGTCTCTCTCTGCTCCTCTCTCCTTATATTTTTTTGGTAATTTTTCCTTTTTACGATTTCTTTACAGGTAGAATTTCTCTCTGGCTCTCAGCTCCATCTTTTGTTTTGTTAATAAGCCCTTCTGCTCCTTTCTCCCAGGCAGGAGAGTTGAGCCATTCTCTGAGAAGAATCCATATGGATACTGGGAAATAGATATTTCAGGAACAGAGGAAATGAAGATTTTCTACTCATAATTCAGCCTCCAGCAAGCAAAGCTAGTGAGGTAGGGAGCCCCTTTGGCATTCTATTTCTGTCCCTGTGTCTCAGAGGTCTCTGTCTCTCTCTGCTCCTTTCTCCTCAACTTTTTTTGGTAATTTTTCCTTTTTACGATTTTTTTAAAGATAGAATTTCTCTCTGGCTCTCAGCTCCATCTTTTGTTTTGTTAATAAGCCCTTCTGCTCCTTTCTCCCATGCAAGAGAATTGAGCCATTCTCTGAGAAGATTCCACATGGATACTGGGAACTAGATATTTCAGGCACAGGAGAAATGAAGATTTTCTACTCATAATTCAGCCTCCAGCAAGCAAAGCTAATGTGGTAGGGAGCCCCTCTGGCCTCTATCCTTGTCCCTGTGTCTCTGAGGTGTCTGTCTCGCTCTGCTCCTGTCTCCTCATTTTTTTTGGTAATTTTTCCTTTTTATGATTTTTTTAAATGTAGAATTTCTCTCTGTCTCTCAGCTCCATCTTTTGTTTTGTTAATAAGCCCTTCTGCTCCTTTCTCCCAGGCAGGAGAATTGAGCCATTCTCTGAGAAGAATCCACATGGATACTGGGAAATAGATATTTCAGGCACAGGAGAATTGAAGATTTTCTACTCATAATTCAGCCTCCAGCAAGCAAAGCTAGTGTGGTATGGAGCCCCTCTGGCCTCTATCCCTGTCCCTGTGTCTCTGAGGTCTCTGTCTCTATCTGCTCCTGTCTCCTCATGTTTTTTTGTTAATTTTTCTTTTTACGATTTTTTTAAAGGTAGAATTTCTCTCTGGCTCTCAGCTCCATCTTTTGTTTTGTTAATACGCCCTTCCGTTCCTTTCTCCCAAACAGGAGAGTTGATCCATTCTCTGAGAAGAATCCACATGGATACAGGGAACTAGATATTTAAGGCACAGGAGAAATGAAGATTTTCTACTCATAATTCAGCCTCCAGAAAGCAAAGCTAGTGAGGTAGGGAGCCCCTTTGGCCTTCTATTTCTGTCCCTGTGTCTCTGAGGTCTCTGTCTCTCTCTGCTCCTGTCTCCTCATGTTTTTTGGTAATTTTTCCTTTTTACGATTTTTTTAATGCTAGCATTTCTCTCTGGTTCTCAGCTCCATCTTTTGTTTTGTTAATACACCATTCTGTTCCTTTCTACCATGCAGGAGTGTTGAGCCATTCTCTGAGAATAATTAACATGGATACTGGGAAGTATATATTTCAGGAACATGAGAAATGAAGATTTTCTACTCATAATTCAGTCTCCAGCAAGCAAAGCTATTGTGGTAGGGAGCCCCTCTGGCCTCTATCCCTGTCCCTGTGTCTCTGAGGTCTCTGTCTCTCTCTGCTCTTGTCTACTCATTTATTTTTGGTAATTTTTCCTTTTTACGATTTTTTTAAAGGTAGAATTTCTCTCTGGCTCTCAGCTCCATCATTTGTTTTGTTAATAAGCCCTTCTGCTCCTTTCTCCCAGGCAGGATAGTTGAGCCATTCTCTGAGAAGAATCCACCTGGATACTGGGAACTAGATATTTCAGGCACAGGCGAAATGAAGATTTTCTACTCATAATTCAGCCTCCAGCAATCAAAGCTTGTGTGGTAGGGAGCCCCTCTGGCCTCTATCCCTGTCCCTGTGTCTCTGAGGTCTCTGTCTCTATCTGCTCCTGTCTCCTCATTTTTTTTGGTAATTTTACCTTTTTACGATTTTTTTAAAGGTAGAATTTCTCTCTGGCTCTCAGCTCCATCTTTTGCTTTGTTAATAAGCCATTCTGCTCCTTTCTCCCAGGCAGGAGATTTGACCCATTCTCTGAGAAGTATCCACATGGATACTGGGAACTAGATATTTCAGGCAAAGGAGAAATGAAGATTTTCTCCTCATAATTCAGCCTCCAGCAAGCAAAGCTGGTGTGGTAGGGAGCCCCTCTGGCCTCTATCCCTGTCCCTGTGTCTCTGAGGTCTCTGTCTCTCTCTGCTCCTGTGTCCTCCTTTTTTTTGGTAATTTTTCCTTTTTACGATTTTTTTAAAGGTAGAATTTCTCTCTGGCTCTCAGCTCCATCTTTTGTTTTGTTAATAAGCCCTTCTGCTCCTTTCTCCCAGGCAGGAGAGTTGAGCCATTCTCTGAGTAGAATCCACATGTATACTGGGAACTAGATATTTCAGGCACAGGAGAAATGAAGATTTTCTACTCATAATTCAGCCTCCAGCAAGCAAAACTAGTGTGTTAGGGATCCCCTCTGGCCTCTATCCCTCTCCCTGTGTCTCAGAGGTCTCTGTCTCTCTCTGCTCCTGTCTCCTCGGTTTTTTTTTGGTAATTTTTCCTTTTTACGATTTTTTTATAGGTAGAATTTCTCTCTGGCTCTCAGCTCCATCTTTTGGTTTGTTAATAAGCCCTTCTGCTCCTTTCTCCCAGGCAGGATAGTTGAGCCATTCTCTGAGAAGAATCCACCTGGATACTGGGAACTAGATATTTCAGGCACAGGCGAAATGAAGATTTTCTCCTCATAATTCAGCCTCCAGCAAGCAAAGCTGGTGTGGTAGGGAGCCCCTCTGGCCTCTATCCCTGTCCCTGTGTCTCTGAGGTCTCTGTCTCTCTCTGCTCCTGTGTCCTCCTTTTTTTGGTAATTTTTCCTTTTTACGATTTTTTTAAAGGTAGAATTTCTCTCTCGCTCTCAGCTCCATCTTTTGATTTGTTAATAAGCCCTTCTGCTCCTTTCTCCCAGGCAGGAGAATTGAGCCATTCTCTGAGAATTTTCCACATGGATACTGGGAACTAGATATTTCAGGGCACAGGCGAAATGAAGATTTTCTACTCATAATTCAGCCTCCAGCAAGCAAAGCTAGTGTGGTAGGGAGCCCCTCTGGCCTCTATCCCTGTCCCTGTGTCTCTGAGGTCTCTGTCTCTCTCTGCTCCTGTCTCCTCCTTTTTTTTGTTAATTTTTCCTTTTTACGATTTTTTTAAAGGTAGAATTTCTCTCTGGCTCTCAGCTCCATCTTTTTTTTGTTAATAAGCCCTTCTGCTCCTTTCTCCCAGGCATGAGAGTTGAGGCATTCTCTGAGAAGAATCCACATGGATACTGGGAACTAGTTATTTCGCGCGGCACACTTTGCGTGCCACGCGGTTTTCTATTTTGTTATCTTTTCTTTAGAAAAAAAAAGAAAAGCAATTATAATTTTTTATTTTTTCGTCTTTTTTCTCTCTTTTTGTTGTTGGTTCTCTCTCTCTTTTTCATTTTCCTTTTTTCTTGTCTCTCCACCCAATATCTACTGAATCTGCTGCACCAGCTATCACTACAGAACGGCAATCCAATTCTAGAACACCTCTCTCTGCTTGCTCCTGGACATTGAGGCTTAACTTCAAGAATTTGAAAGAAACACGCCATTCATCAGATGACAAGAAATCACCGTCGGATCACGAGGAATATGGGAAAACGAGAAAATACCTCTCCTCCAATGGAAAAGAGTAACTCTCCTTCATCCACAAGCAGTTCGGTGAAAGTCATGGAAATGTCTGATAAGGAATTTAGAGCATTCGTAATGTCGAAGCTAACAGAGATGGAAGAAAAGAGAGATAATGAACTGCTAAAGAGAAAGGAGAAAGAAGTTGCCGAGTTCCAGGAGATGAGGAAATTCTTGCAAGATCTAAAAGAGGAATTACACACTTTACAAAAGACTCAAACGGAACTGCTAGAGATGAAGGCTATAATACAAGAAGTCAAAATCTCCCTTGAAAGTATTAAAAGCAGACTAGATCATTCAGAAAATAGAATCTCAGATGTAGAAGAGAAAATGGCTGGCTTAGAAAAGTCCACCACGAAGACTGAGAAAATGGCTCAAAAATTTGAGAATGATATGCGAGAAGTACTGGATACCATCAAACGTCCAAATATCCGGATAATTGGCATTCCAGAAGGTGAAGAGACCCATAAGGGCATTGATAATCTATTCCATGAAATCCTGCAAGAAAACTTTCCAAACCTAGAGAGGCATTCGAAGATCCAGTCCCAGGAAATACAAAGGACCCCTAATAGAATCAACCCAAGAAGATCTTCTCCAAGACACATTATAGCCAGGTTGACCAAAACCGCAGACAAAGACAAGATACTAAGATTGGCAAGAGAGAAACACCAAGTTACCTACAAAGGACATCCCATCAGGCTAACAGCAGATCTCTCATCGGAAACAATGCGAGCGAGGAGAGAATGGGAAAATATATTCACAGTGTTACGAGAGAAGCAATTTCAGCCAAGAATACTGTACCCGGCAAGATTATCTTTCAGGTGGGAAGAAAACACAAGAACATTCTCAGATAAACAAAACCTGAAAGAATTTACCAGCACCAGACCAGATCTACAAGAAGTTCTCAAGGGTGTGCTGTATCAAGAAAATTAAACACAGACACACGGAAATAAGAGTCCAAAAACTATGAAAGTGGCCAACTTAATCAGAGGGACAAGTCTGAATTTGAATATTATATCCCAGAATTTAATCAGGAAAATTGAACCAGAACAGAAGATAAAAGTACATGAGACTGATAGGTTCATGCACCTTCCATTTGAACAGAATCCTAACTTGTTTCCTGGCTTTAAGAAAAGTTCCTTGGCATTTCTTTGAGTTAAGTTATAACTGGTTTTCTTAGTAGTAATGAGTGAGCTCACCATTGAAAGTAGTTAGATTATGTAGGAAATTGTGTGATCAATGCAACGTGGGTGGGAAGGGAATGAAGGACAATTGTAGACACCGGAGGTGGTGTGAGAGGAGGGTGGGAAGGGACAGAGGGTCAGAAAGAGGGGTGGAAGTAATTCTAGGAACTAGTAATGGAAAATTTTTTTGTAATGTTCATGATTGTATCACTATGCAGTGTGTACTGGATGGGAGATTGCATTTTGTATGCTGTGATGAAGCTTAGGGAAGGAATGTAAGTTGAGTTACAAAAAAAAAAGTTTCAGAGAAAAAAATATATATATTCAATGACTGCAGTAGGATATGTAGCCACAGCTAGGTGCTACCGTCATTGGCTAACCAGCTCAGCGCCTCAGGTCAGATTATGATGTTGATCGATATCGTGCATCTCCAGTCTAGCATAATGGACCTGAATAGGCCAAGAAAGGAGGGAGGTAACTTGTTGACTGATAAACATTTTCAATCTTTGGAAAATGACCGGTCTCAGGGAGCAGACAATTAGTAGCCCAAGAATTGGTCCAATTATAGGGAGCAAAAAGGACTAGAGTGCATTCCAGACAGTTAGAAGGGGGTGGTCAGTCAGTTGTCATCTGCAGTTCCTTAGGGCTTCTTGGAGGTCATGGATCTTATCACAGACAATGCCAGACTTGTTGGTGTAAAAGCAGCACTATTCCTGCAGGGCAAGACAAAGACTTCCCTGCTCTGCAAGTAAGAGGTCCAAACCCCTGCGATTTTGTAGAACCACCTCTGCGAGGGAATCTAGCTGATCCTGGATGAGGGAGATAGTGGATGCAAGCTGCTGGACATCAGAGATCAGTCCTTCTGTGACCTATTTAAGTTGAAGGGAATAACCCAGGCCTGTGGAGCCCGCAGCGGCGGCTACAATGAATCCCAAGGTGGTGAAGATGGGGATAAATTGGACAGCTTGCTTGGGTCTTCCTGCAATAAAATCAAGGGATGGAATGGGGACAGGTTCATCTCCAGGAATGACCTCAATCTGTGGGAGAAGAATAGCAAGAGTGAAGGATCTGGTCCAGGAAGAGGGAAGAGTGGTATAAGCCATATTATTGCCACAATGAAAACGGTGTTATTGGGGGGGCAGGAAAGTTTTGAAAAGTTTTAAAATTAGAAGCTTTGGCGGTACGGCTGAGTCGTCTCAGGCAAATTTATGAGGGTGAGCCTTGAAATAGAGACAATAATCATAATCAGGGCTAGAGATGTACCAATCAAACAAAGATTGTTTCATTAAACCAACCATATTAAGAAAAAATTATTTAGGAAATAACGGACTGTGTGCTTAGGAAAAACACAGGGGGTCCAGTTTGGAAAACCAGACCATGAGGAAATGCCATCCCAGGAATGTTCTGCTGAGACTGGGCAAGCTGAAAGCAACTTAGGTGGGTGAATAGAAGGTGCAGTTGTTAAAATTGAATTATTATATTCTGTAAGAGAAAGAAAAGTTAGAGTCCAAGCATCACAATTGTGGTCATCATAACGAGGGAAGTGGCTGTCCTGTGCTTGAAAGAGAATCTGCAACTTGAAGAAAGAGTAACACAAAATGGAAGAGGCTGAAAAGCAAAGGGAGCGTGATTCTGTAGAAACTGAAAAATTAAAGGGAGTTGAGACGCGAGGCTGTTCATATCCAAGAGGATCTTCCCCCATTAGTTTAGAATGATTAGTGGTTACAATTATTTTATCAACATCCCAAGCAAATTCACGAGGGTAAGATGTAGTGGGTTCCAATGGGGGAGGAGGGCAGGGGGTAGGGTTTTAATAATGTAAAAGCAAAAGTACAGTACCGAAGCAAGAAAAGCAGGTTAATCCTTTTTTTGGGTAGGTTCTGTCTCCACCTAAACATAATAGAATTTTAATGGTCTTTATAGCTCAGGACAAGGGGTCTGGCTGATGATTATATCACTAAGAAACATAAAGACAATAGGAATGTTAATTACTGTTTACTCTTAGGCACAGAGGAGAAGTCAAGTTTCTAGTCACAGGAATCTAGGAGTTTATAATGGAGGTGCTTCTTTAAGATGGAGTTGCTCATGCTTTATTCCTTGCTTCTCTTGGAGGTGCTCCTCCATGATGGGATCATGTCTGTTATACTTGGGCTTTAGGTCTAGAGGCAATTAACATGTAATATTTAAAGGCCTTTATTCTGTGGGAGACATATTGGGTAAGAAAACTGAGTAAATTAGAGCAAAAAGCAAAATTAGAAGCACAGTGAATAGAGTACTTAAAATGAGAGCAAGGACCAAGGAGCCTATTGGTACCAGAGGCCAGTATTAAGAAAATTAGAATTACTTAATTTGACAATGCTTTTTATTTTTATTTAACAATAAACAATAAGCCTAATTGATTTAGCAACTCCCTTTTGGATGTTACAGGGGCCCTCTGTAAACATCCAAAAGTTACTTTGAGGTAAAAGATCCTCTGTTAGCATTAAAACTGAAACCAGAAAAAGCTAGTCATGAATTTTTTTTGTTAGATATTTACTATGTAAAATGTAACATACAACACATAAATAGTAGTTGTTTCATTAAACCAACTATATTAAGATAAATATGATGTTTAATTAATAAAAACTTAGACAAAATATATGTTGGAAATTGTGAAGACCTTTACTTGTTAATTTTTTTTATTTATTATTACATTTGAAGCCAGGTTATTTACTAAAGTGATATAAACTTGAGAAATATTTAGATTAATTTTTATGAGCACTCTTTTTTATAAACTAAATTGAATACTTTAAGGCCTGTTTTTACACAGACATACAACATATAGTACAAAACATGACATATTACATGCATAGACACACACACACACACACACACACACACACACACACACACCAGAATTACAAGAGACAATTTCCCTGGGGTTATTTTGACATTGATACCTTTTGAATAATCTCCTTTTTTGAAATTTTTAATTATATACTTAAGGATGGTAGAAAACGATAGGAATTTTTTGTATCTTTAGAGTTTTTAGAATACAAATATTTTTGATATTTTGTGAGTTTTTAGTTCTAATTGTGAAATCATTTGGTGATGTTCCTTTTCTAATTGGACTTTTTTTTTTTAATGCTCAATTTTGTTAATAAGCTCTTGTTTTGGATTGCCAACGGACGGCGCAGAAGAGTTATAAGGTGATGGCCGCTTTTTAACAAGATTATTGGTTTTAGGTGCTTCTGTCTCCAAAACTTCTTCCTTGGAGCTAATTTATTCCTCATCAGGATAATTTTTGAATTTGGAGAGGCAGGGGTATAATTTTTTCTTTGGTTCATGTAAAATTTTTAAGGTATTATTATTTTCTTTTTGGTTCTTTGAACTCTTAAGCTTCTCACTTTCCTGTGTAATATCCTCATCACTATCTAAGGATATAAGGTCTATATTTTGGACATTTTTAGACTCCAGGATATCTGAGGGAACAACATTCTTTTCTTTAGGTAATCTGTTCCCCTTTGGTAACAATGGCAGAAATTTTGGGGTCCTTAGGGTGGGTACTAAGGATTTCATTTACTAGATTCCAATAGGAAAATGCAGTCACGGGAACCTTTTCTGGGCCAAAGGTAGAGTAGTAATCTTTAAGAGCATCACCTGCCGTTTTCCACCTTTTTTCCTCAATGGTTTCTTCTTGAAGAAACCATAGACAAATCTCCTTCAGGAAATCAAAAAAGGTGAGCAGTTGTTTAACTTTGACTTTCACTCTTCTAGTCTTAAGGGCTTCCTTTAACCCCTGAACAAACAATATGTGCTTCCTGAGCTCTTGCCCCATTATAGTCTAACTATAACCTGGATATTTATCATGAGTGAATACTCACCGGAACGTCCTCTTCTGCGTCCCCTGAAGTTATGCCACGGACTTCCAACTTGCTCCTCTCTGGGGCTTCTTTATTCCTCTTTGGAATCTTCGGGAACCTGTCATTGCTTCTCGAACTCAGGTTCCTGTCTGGGCGCCAGAATGTCCTGGCCCACGGGACATTCAGGCAGGGTGCCTGAGTGAGAGAGCAGAGGTCTGGAACCGGCGCAGCATCACAGCACGGGAGCAACACAGTGTCACAGCTCAAGATGGAATGCAGTCACTCATTTATTGAGGGCCAGAGAACATTCTTATATACAGAGTAGGAAAAGGGAGTGGGAATTGACTGAAGACATGACTGAGGACCTGCCTGAATGAGGAAGTCTCTGGGTGAATTGCCTACTCCCAGAACAAGGATAATTGAAGGTCCTTGTATGAAGGTCATGTCAGCCATTTTGGTGCATGTGGCTTCCTACAGTCTGGAGCCATGTGGAACCTTCTTCTGAAGGTCCAGTCTCTTCTGCCTGGGTGGGGGGACCAGAGCAATAATTAACAAGATAAGAGTTGGACCTAAGGCCAAGGGAAAAACTTTGCCTTTAAAAAAAAAAAGGTAAAAAGGAAAAGTTAACCAAAAAAAAGGAAAGGTAGAAGCAGGGAGAGACAGAAAAAAGAGACACAGAAGCAGAGATAGAAGGCTGGGGTTGTAGGGGTGATCCCTACTGCTAGCTCATTTGCTGGAGGCTGTATTGTCAGTAGAAAATTTTCATTCCCTGAAATATCTACTTGCTGGTGCCATCTGAAACCTTCTTCTGAAGGTCCGGCCTCTTCTGCCTGGGTGGGAGGACCAGAGCAATAATTAACAAGATAAGAATTGGAGCTAGGAGCAAGAGTAAAACTTTCCCTTTTAAAAAATGGGTAAAAAGGAATAGTTACCAAAAAAAAGGGAAGATCGAATCAGGGAGACATAGATTAAGAGACACATGAAGCAGAGATAGAAGGCTGGGTTTGCAGTGGGGATGTACTGCTAGCTCCTTTGCTGGAGGCTGAATTGTCAGAAAATCTTCATTCTCTGATATATCTACTTGTCTGGAGCCATGTGGAACCTTCTTCTGAATGTCCACCTCTTCTGCTTGGGTGGGAAAATCAGAGCAAAAATTAACAAGATAAGAGGTGGAGCTAGGAGCAAGAGAAACACTTTGCCTTTTAACAAAAGGCTAAAAAAAAAAAGAAAAAAAAGGTAAGATTGAAGCAGGGAGAGACAGAAAAAGAGACACAGAAGCAGAGATAGAAGCTTGGGGGTGCAGGTGGGATCCCTATTGCTAGCTCATTTGCTGGTGGCTGAATTATCAGTAGAAAATCTTCATTCCCTGAAATATCTACTTGGCTGGAGTAATGTGGAAGGTTCGACTTTTCTCGATCACACAACTTCTTAAATAATCTAACTAGTTTCAATTTCAGGTTCAGCTGGTAATATCAAGAAACACAGTTTTAAATTTAATAAATCAGAGAAATGCTCAGGGCCAATAGAGTGAGTCATGGAGTTGTTTGAATGATTCTGTCCTAGTTGATAGAAAAAGAGACATATTAATAAGAGAAAGGCATAAATTTGGTAGAAATAATAAAAAAGAGAGAAATGTAATAATAGAAACAAGCATCAGAGAGACACTTGCCTACCTGACTAGCACTGGAATATTAAAGGGGATCTTCCGAGCTGTGGAGTTGAATTCAGAGGGTCAAGAGTCAGAAGGTGGAGTTGCCTGAATTCTGTCTTTTCTAATTGAGTAAGGAGGAGACAAATTACCTAGAGAAAGGCATAATGGAGGAGATATTTTCTTTAAAAGAAAAGTGAAAATGTTAGAAGGGAACAAGAAGAACAAGAGGAACAGGAACAATTGCCTACCTGGCAGACACTGGGGTCTGAAGAGGGGATCCTGATAGACTGGAAGACTTCACAGCCATAAAGCTGAGCACAGAGGGTCAACACACTCAGAGGTGGAATTATCATTATGCTTTCTGTCCTAGTTGAGGGAAGGCAAGAAAAATTAACAAGAGAAAGGCACAAATGGGCAGAAAACTGTTATCATGAAAAAATAAATAAGAAAAAAGAAGTTACAAAGAACAAGAGGAACAAAAAATTTGTGTTTCTGGCTAGCACTGGGTTCTGGAATAGGGAACCCTGATTGAAAGTTCTTCATAGACATGAAGCTGATCCTCAAGGAGAAACACAGTCAAAGGTGGAGTTGCCTGGTTTATTTTGGCCTAGTTAAAAGAAGAAGATGAAAACTTACAAGAAAAAGGCACATATGGTGCAGAGAGCTGTTTTTTGTTGTTGTTGTTGTTGTTGTTGTTGTTCTGTTTTGTTTTTATTGTTTGTTTGTTTTATGGTTTTAATAAAGAAAAAAGAAAAAAATATTTGGAGGAAAATAGAAAAACAAGAGGGACTGGACACTTGTCTGCCTTGCTAAAACTTGTGTTTGGCTGCAAGGACCCTAGCTTGAGGGGGGCATCAAAGCCATGAAGTTGACCCCAGGGAGCCAACACAGTCAGAGGTAGAGTTACCTAGATATTTCTGTACTCCTCTAGGAAAGAAGAGACAAATTAACAAGTGAAAGGCACAAACAGGGAAGAAAGCTGTTTCCTTAAGAAGAGAAAAATAGTCAGAAGGCACTGAGGAAAATAAGAGAAATAAGGGTCCCTCGCCTATCTGGCTAGTACTGGGGTCTGGAATAAAGGGTCACATCCTGGGGTGGTGTGGTTTTCACAGTGGTGAAGCTGAACATAGAGGGTCAATACAGTCAGAGTTGGAGTTTCTTAGATGGTTTCTGTCCAAGTTGATAAAAGATGGTAAAAATTAACATGAAAAATATACAAATGGGGCAGACAGTTTCAACCAAGACTATTATATACTGCAAGATTATCCTTCATATGGGAAAAAAGATTAAAATCTTCTCAGACAAACAAAACCTGTAAGAATTTGCCAATACCAGATCAGCTATTCAAGAAACCATGAAGAGAGTACTGTTCCAGGAAAACTAAAGAATTAATAGAAAAAAAAAAAGAAATAAAAGGGAACTATAACAATGGCTAGTTTAAACTTCAGTACAGATCCTTTAACATCGAAAATAACATTGAAGGTTAATGGATTAAATTTTCCAATCAAGAGACACAGACTGGCTGAATGAATAAAAAAAAAGAAAAAAAAAAGATATCCTCTAACTGTTCCCAATAGGATACCCACCTAGAAAGACATAAATAGCCTAAAACTGAAGGATTAGAAAAAGGCTTTCCATGCAAATGGGAACCAAAAAGAGCACGAGTTGCAATACTAATTTTTGACAAAATAGGCTTTAAAACAAAAACTGTTTGAAGAGACAAAGAGGGCACTATATTGTAGTCAAAGGCTCTATAGATCAAAAAGATATAACACTTATAAATATCTATGTACCTAACACAGGAGCACTCACATATGTGAAAGAAAGACTGTTAGATCTAAAAGGGGAGATAGACTGCAACACACTAATTGTTGAATATCTCAGCACCCCATTATCCCTTCTGGACAGATAATCTAGGAAAAAAAATATGTAAAGAGATAAAGGATATAAATGATACCATAAATCAAATGGACTTAACAGACATATATAGAACTGTCCATCCAAAAACCTTGAGATACACTTTTTTCTCACCCTGACATGGAACTTTTCAATAATTGACTACACGATAAGGTATAAAGCAAGCCACTACAGTTTCAGAGGCATAGAAACTATATGAGCATCTTCTCTGACCATGATGGAATTAAACTTGATATTAATTTCAAGAGATATCCTCAAAAATGTCCAAATACATGGAAACTAAATAACCTACTCGTGAATGTCTCCACTACTACTGAAGAAATAAAGACTGAAATCAAAAGATTCTTGGAAGCCAATGACAATGAGGACACAAGATTCCATAATCTTTAGGGCACTGCTAAAGCAGTCATAGGAGGGAAGTTCATAGCAATTGGTGCACATAAGAAGAAGCCAGAGAGAAGGCTAATGGATCACCTAACATCATCCCTCAGAGAACTGAAAAAGCATCAGCAAAAAATTCAAAAAACTCCAGGAGAAAGGAAATAATAAAGATCAAAACAGAAATAAATGAAATAGAAAATAAACATACTATTCAGAAAATAAATGAAAGTAAAAGCTGGTTCCTTGAAAGGATAAACAAAATCAACACATCACTAATGAGACTTATTAAGAAGAAGAGAGAAAGGAAGCAGATGAAAAAATCTGCAAGGAAGCAGGCTATATAACATCAGACAAAGTGGAAATACAAAACATTATTAGAGGATACTTTGAACATCTATATGCTAAGATACAAGACAATGTGGATAAGTAAGATGAATTCCTGGACAAATGTAATCTACCAAGAATGAGCCAGGAGGATATATAAAGTCTGAGCAGGCCCATAACAAGCCAGAAAATTGAATCAGTAATAAATAACCTCCCAACAAAGAAAAGTCATGGCACTATAAGTTCACCTCTGGATCCTACAAAGCTTTCAAAGAAGAATTAACCCCCATTCTTCTCAAGTTATTTCTAAAGGTGCAAAAGGTGAATATCTCCCTAATTCATTTTATGAAGCCTCTATCAGCCTTATCCCTAAAACAGATAAGGACAAGGAAGGGAAACTATAGACCAATATCTCTGAGGAATATAGATGCAAAGATTCTCAACAAGATATTAGCAAATTGTATCCAACAGCTTATATAAAAGATCATACACCATGATCAGGTAGGGTTTATTCCAGAAATGCAAGTTTGGCTCAGCATACACAAAATCATAAATATAATACATTATATTAAAAGGAATAAAGATAAAAACCATATGGTCATATAAATTGATGCAGTAAAAACATTTGATAGGATACAACATCCCTTAATGATCAAGACTCTCAGCAAAATCAGCATAGAAGGGCCAGTTCTCAACACCATAAAAGCCATCTATGAAAAACCCATGGCAAACATCATTCTGAATGAAGAAAAGAGGAAAGCTTTCCCTCTAAGCACAAGACAAAAATGCCCACTTTCTCCACTCCTTTTTAATATAGTACTGAAAGTTCTTGCCAATGCAATCAGAAAAGGGGAAAAAGGCTTTTGAATAGAAAAAGAAGAGGTGAAACTCTCTAGCAGATGACATGATTGTATACATAGAAGACCCAATTGTCTCCATGGAAAAAATACTGGAAGTAATACATGATTACAGTAAAGTAGAAGGTTATAAAATAAATATACAAAAATTAATAGCATTTCTATATACAAATAACAGGCAGACTGAGATAGAACTGAAAAAAGTTATTCCATTTACCATAGCCACCAAAAATATAAGATATTTAGGAATAAATCTAACCAAAGATGTTAAAGACCTCCACAAACAAGAAGCTAAAAAAAGAAATTGAAAATGACACAAAAGTGTCACAAAAGTGTCACAAAAGTCCTTCCACTTTTGTGGATTGGAAGAATTAATATAATCAAAATGTCAATTCTACCCAAATTAATCTACATATTTAATGCAGTGCCAATCAAAATACCAGACGCATTCTTCACAGATCTAGGAAAGACAAACATAAAATTCGTCTGGAATCATAAAAGACCCCATATTGCCAAAACAATTCTATGCAAGAAGAGTGGAGTGGATGGCATCACACTCCCTGACCCAAAAACATAGTAAAAAGCAGGGGTAATCAAAACAGCATGGTACTGGCACAGAGACAGACAGGTGGACCAATGGAACAGAATAGAGTCCCCAGAAATAAATGCCCAAACATATAGTCAACTGATTTTTGACAAGCGGTACCAGTCAATCCAGTAGGAAAAAGAAATCCTCTTCAGCAAATGGTGCTGGAAAAACTGGATTTCCACCTTCAGAAAGATGAATCTGAACCCCTACCTCTCACCATTGACAAAAATTATGTCAAGGTGGATCAAGGATCTAAATATAAGACCTCAAACTATAAAACTGATACTGCAAAACACGGGATTCTCAGGATCTAAATGTAAGACCTTGAATTATAAAACTGCTACTGCAAAACACTGGGGTAGGGAAAGACTTCTTAAAAAAGACCCTGAAGCACAGCCGATAATCCCCAAAATCAACAAGTAGAATTACATCAGATATGAAGTTTCTGCATAGCAAAAGTCACAGTAATTGGTGTGAATCGACAGCCCTCAGAATAGGAAAATATTTTTGTAGCTTATGCATCCAATAAGGGACTTATAGCCATAATATACAAGGAACTAAAGCAGCTGTCTGGAAAAAATGATGGCCAACTTTATTTAAAAAAAAAATAAATAAACACTCTCTAAAGATGACATACAAATAGCCAAAAGGCATATGATAAAGTGCTCGACATCCCTCATTGTAAAGGAAATGCAGATCAAAACAACAATGAGGTACCACCTAATCCCACTCAGAATGTCTAAAATCAAAAAAAAAAATTATATTGGAGATTCCTCAAAAATACACAAATAGAACTACCATATAATCCAGCAATCCCACTCCTCAGTATCTACCCAAAGGACAGAAGAATTCTCCATTGGAAAAATGCTTGCACATCAATGTTTATTGCAGCACTATTCACAATTGCTAAGACTTGGAACCAAACCAAATACCCCCGTATAGATTAATGGATTGAAAAACTATGGAATACTATTCAGTCATAAAAACCAACAAGACCCTGGCTTTCAATAGAAAGTGGAAGAATATGGAAGATTTACTGCTGAGTGAAGCAAGCCAGGCTATGAAAGAGAGATATTGTATGTCCCCACTTAATATATACTGAGTGTCTGAACTCTATGACTGAAACTGATTAACTAAAGAATACACAAACACAAGAGATGGGTGTGAATGCCAGATGTGGCATGTGTGGAAGAGTGGAGCCTAGGGAAGGACATTTGGAGGAGGGATACAGAGAAAGAGCATCATTGGGATGGGGAGGTGTGGTGTTACCGGTTAAAAATATTTTGATCAACTGGACTGGGGAGAAATTTTCACATATTAAAATGTTCACTTTGTAAGCTAAACAATGTGATTGAATGTATATAAAAAATTTGAAAGATGAATTAATAAAAAAATTAAAAATAAATCAAATGGAAAAAATAAAGTAAATGTGGGAAATGGAATAAATAGATAAATAAGTAAGTAGGTAAATAAATAAATAATAAATAAATAAATAAATAAATAAATAAATAAATAAATTATTTACTTTGTTACATGCTCACTTTAAAGCTATGAATAATTATTATAAGTAAGGATGTAGAATCTATTGGAAATGGTGCCTACTTGCCATGTATTAAAGGAAAAATATTGCTGTAGAATTTATGTAGTTTGAACATTTTTATACTTTATTTATTTCCTGTATTACCTACATCTAGAGCTCTTTTCCTTTAGTGAATGGCACTGATAAATGAATGCTTACTTTATTGGCCTGGAAGACTTAGGAAATAATAAGGCTGGAATCTCTGGACAGAATGACAAGGAATGAAGCTTGCTTCGAATTGCTATTTTGATTTGATCTCTGACTATATTGTTAGTCTGGCTTTTTACTGTGGTAAAAGGGTAATGTAGAGGCTGTTTATGTCACTAGTTTTTTAATTTACTCTCAAAGATGAGATCATTCTTTGTCTTTTAAGTATTGTAGAGCTAACATGGTGTTGAAATTTAGTGGCAGTAGCATAATATTTATTTAATGGTCAGGTAATGGAGAAGTAGACTATGAACTCACAAATAAGTTTTCCAATTATCCTGTTTAAAGGCAGCTGGATCTCACATGGCCAACCGTTTCTTGAGTCCTGGCCCTAGTACCTTGAAAAATTCAAGTTCATTTATAACAAATGGGAAAGGGATAGGCTATTAAAGTGGTAAAATATTCCAAGTTTTCATGGGAAAAGACAGGAACTTAGGAATTCTAAGTCTTAACCCCCTTTGTTTCCTTTGAAGGATTCTTCTTGCTGTGGACAAGGTATTTCAAACTGTGATGGGGCTGGTAGGTGTGCCATTTAGTATGCAAATAGCATTATAATAAAGTTTGGGGTCATCTTGAGGTCATTATGGTGTCTAAATTTAATCACATCTGCCCGGCTGGCTTTTTAGTAGGAGTTCTTATCTTTGTCAACAGGTATGCACCCTTTCTTAAAGAATAAATATATTAGGGAAGGGCCAGGTATGATATAAGCACAGGCTATATACTGTTTGACATTTTTATCAATCACAAATTGTCAAATAATGTAAAGCCATTGGGATCAGCAGTCAGCATAATGGCTATGTTGTTGGACACCCATGTAGTCAACTGTGGTTTGAATCTTGGACCTGGTGGCTTCAAACTCACGCCAGGCATGTGTGAGTGCATGCCCAAGATCCCAAAGGGAGAATGGAGAAGAAAGGATTGCAGTGTGGACATCCATCCTGGGGATTGATTTCTTGCTTTCTGTCTCTCTCTCTCTGTCTGGCGAGTGCACGCACCCTGTAGCAAAAAACTTCTCAAAAAAAAAAAAAAAAGGAGGAATGTAGTTTTCCATGGTAGTTACATGGTTCATCAAAAGTACTAAACATAGAATAAACAGAATTATTATTTGCTCCAGGGATTCCTCTTCTTAGTAGATCACAAAAGAATTGAAAGCAGGATTTAATTTTTATCTTTTTGCTATTAAAAATAATGCTGCTATGAACACTAGTGTATAAACATCTGTTCAAAATCCTGTTTTCAAGGGACGAACAGTTAGTGTAATTGTAATGGCTGTGTCACTGGACTCCCATGTAGTCAACCACGGTTTGAGTTCTGGACCCAGTGGCTTAAACTCATGCTGGGCACATGTGTGTACATGCCCAAGAAATCTCCCTGATGGGGTGATTTCTCACTTTCTGTCTCTTTCTTTCTGGTGAACAAATGTGCCCTATAGCAAAACAAACAAACAAACAAACAAAAAACAAACAAAAAAAACCCTTGATTCCCACAAAAAAGAAATTCTGCTTTCAATTCTTTTGTGATCTACTAAGAAGAGGAATTCCTGGAGCAAATAATAATTCTATGTTTAGTACTTTTGATGAACCATGTAACTACCACGGAAAACTACCTTCCTCCTTTTATTTTTTTTTGAGAGGTTTTCTTTGCCATAGGGTGTGTGCACTTGCCAGCCAGACAGAGAGAGACAAAGAGACAGAAAGTGAGAAATCACCCCCCAGGGGGATGGCCATGCCACAATCCCTTCTCTTCCATTCTCCTCTCGGGATTTTGGGTGCTCACGCACATGTGCCTGGAGTGAGTTTAAGCCACTGGGTCCTGGATGCGAACCGTGGTCAACTATGTGGGAGTCCAGCAACATAGCCATTATGCTATCTGCTGGTTCCAACCTTCTTCCTTTTATTTACTTAATTTTTATGTTCAATAACTATATCTTTATATTTTATATTCTCAGTTGAAGTGAACATGGGATGCATCTTTTCCATATTGGATTGATCAGATTTGTTTTAGTTTTTTATACAGTATAAAGTGGTTTCAATTTGCGTGTCCTTAGCAGTTTGTGATGTTGAGCTTCTTTGTATTTATTTGCTATTTCTGTTCCTTTTGTTGGTTAAGTATTTTTTGTGAAATTTCCCCATTTTTTTCTCTTTATTCATAATAGGGATATGAGCATGCACATATTATAGTGTATGAGAGAGAGAAAGAACTAAAGGAGTACTCTTCGTAGGATCTACACATTTCTTCTACAAAAAAGAAAGAGTGTGACCTCTTTCTTTCACTTATATTCTAATGATGGTTTGAGAAGTGGCCAACTTAACAACATTTTAAGAAAGAGACAGTCTAATTAATGGAAGTCCTAGTTAAGTGTTGCTCCTGACTGATTCTTGGGCATTTGTGGTATTCCTGGGGTGTTTCAACTTTATCGGGCCAACAGGGATTGTATCCAGTGTTTCCATTTGGGATTTGGCTTTCTTGAGCAGCACATTAGTACTGCACCATGCAGCACATTTGTACATTTTTTAGTTGATTTGTTTTGTTGGTGTCATTGGATTGTCATTTCAGATATTCTGGACTTAGTTTTTTTTTTTTTATCAGATACATGATTTGTGAATCTTTTTTCTTATTCTCAGTTGCTTTATTAATTCTAATAATTTCTCTTGACTCATGGTTCAGTCAAAGATGTTATACACACTATAATCAGCAATTTTCCACTTTTGTGTACATTAAATGTTTTGCCTTTTCCCCCTTGATTTCCAGCGCCCTCCCCATTGTCCACTGTTCTGCTCTATCTTTAGTTTGGTATTATTATTACTGTTTTTTTAGATATATATACTAGTTGTACTGTTGGACTATTGGCACTCTGACTAATAATGCACAAGAGTTGCATATTCTCTATGTCCTTGCCAACACGTTATTTGTGTTTGTTTGTTTGTTTGTTTGTTTGTTTGTTTGTTTTTTGAATGAGGCCATCCTAATGGATGTGCAGTGATAGTTCATGGTTTTGGTGTGCATTTTCATAATGTTTAGTTATGTTGAGCATCTCTTGACATTCTTGGGGTTACTTCTATATCATGTTAGGGTAACATTTGTGTCCCTTGTTCTTTTATTATTAATAATAAAATTATTTAATGCTAGTGCCAGAGAAAGAAAGAAATACAAAGAAAGAGCAAGAATGCAACTTCCAATAGGACCTGGCCATGCCCAAATCTTTTTCCCTCCAGTTCTCATCCTATTGAAATCCTGGGCACATACACACACACATATCCATTATGTTTTTTAAGCCTCAAGGTCAAGAATTGGAACCATAACTGGCCAAGAGCTCACTTCCCATTGTGCAGTGCTTAACAATTCCACTTTGAGGCCAGGTCAACGCACTCTTGCTAATTTTTGATTCATATCTTACTGAATTTTGGACACTTCTATTTATTTAATTATTTTAGTTTTCTATGGTTCTTAAATTTTTTAATTCCTTTTTTTTTTTTTTTTTTTTTGGAGAGGTTTTTGCTATAGGGCGCGTGCGCTCGCCAGCCAGACAGAGAGAGACAGAGAGATAGAAAGCAGGAAATCACCCCCCAGGGGGGATGGCCACGCCGCAATCCCTTCTCCTCCATTCTCCTCTCGGGATCTTGGGCACGCACGCACACGCGCCCGGCGTGAGTTTAAGCCGCCGGGTCCGGGACTCGAACCGCGATTGACTACGTGGGAGTCCAGCGACATAGCCATTACGCTAACTGCTGGTCCCCTTAATTCCTTATTTATATTTAACTGTGCATGTTGATGTGGTACACGTTTGTTTTCCAAAGTATAGATGCAGAGAAGCTCCATCTAAAGGCATCTGGTCAGCAAGAGATATTGAGACTGGGGCTCTTCTGCCCCCCCTGCCTCATTTCTACTCTCCCCAGGCCAAGACTCCCACCCCTTATACTGTACTTTCCCCTGCAGCAGACAGAAGCTCCATTTAAAGGCCTCTGGTCAGTAAGAGTTATTGAGGCTGGGGCACTTCTGTCCTCCAACCTCAATTCTAGTCTCCCCAGGCCAAGACCTCACCCCTTAGGTAGGTAATCAGGTTTTTTCCTGCTTTTTTTATTTGGCTGCTCCATTCTCTTGTTAATATCATCATTTTACTTCCTCCACAGACTGTCCTTTCCCCTGAAGTAGGCAGAAGCTCCATCTAAAGGCCTTTGGTCAACAAGGGACATTGAGGCTGGGGCACTTCTGTCCCCTAGCCTCACTTTTAGTCTCCCCAGCCCAAGACCCCACCCCTTAGGTAGGTAACCAAGTTTTTTCTGATTTTTTTCTTTGACTACTCCATTCTCGTTTTAATACCATCCTCTTACTCCCTCTACAGACTGTCCTTTCCCCTGTAACAGGCTAACACATGGCACACAAATTTTTCTTTATTCTTCTTGGTAATCATTTCTTTTTTCCCCATATTATCCTCTCCTTCTCACCCTCCATTTTGCAAGAGGGACTAGACAGGTCTAGAATCAGATATCTAAAATTCCCTAGTAATGTTAGGTACTTTGGAATCCTCCCTTCTACTGATCTACCTGTGATAAAGAAGATACTGCTCTCGACACTTTAGTAGAGTACCCATCTTGAGACCTCATTGCTAAAATCAACAGAAGAGAGACTTAAGCAAACATCAATTCCCAGCAAAAGGGAAATACACTTACCCCTAGTCAGAGAAAATGCTCCTGTAAGAGGCATTCAAAAGTGAATATATCTTAAAATGGCTAGAAGTAGAAGAAGAGACTCAGGTCTAAATAAACTAGGAAATATGTATCTACCAAAGGAAAAGGGTAACTCCCCTCCATCTTTTGTTAATATGGAGGACATTACCAAAATGTCAAAAAATTTTGAACACTCATGGTGACCAAATTCTATGAGTTGGAACAAAAAAGAGACAATGAACTGCAAGAGATTAGAAAGTCCTTCCATGATATGAAAGGAAAAAATGGACATTCTGAGAAAAAAATCAGTTGAAACTATTAGAGATAAAATCTGTAATACAGGAAATTAAAAACTCTCTTGAAAGTATTAAGAGTCAATTAGACCATGCTGAAGATCAAATCTCTGATGTAGAATATAAAACATATAACCTAAAAAAAAAGAGAAAATAAGAAAAATACACAAGGATAATATATGAGAAATACTAGATTCCATTAGACGCCCAGACATCAGAATAATTGACATCCCAGAAGGTGAAGAAATGAATAATGGCATGGAAAATCTATTCCATGAAACGTTGGAAGAAAATTTCCCATCTAGAGAGTCACTCAAAGATCCAGATCCAGGAAATACAAAGGACCCCAAATAGAATCAACCCTAGAAGATCTTCCCCAAGGCACATCTTAGTGAGACTATCCAAGGCCACAGATAAGTACATGATACTAAGACTGTCAAGAGAGAAACAAGAAGTCACTTACAAAGGCCATCTCATGAGGCTAATACTGGACCTTTCAATGGAAACAATGCAAGCAATGAAAGAATGGTAAGGCATATTGAAAGTTTGAAGAGAGAAGCAATTTCAACCACGACTATTATATCCTGCAAGATTATCCTTCATATGAGAAAAAAAAAAAAAAAAAAAAAAAAAAAAAAAAAAAAAAAAAAACTAAAAGAATTTGCCAACAGCCAGAAACAAAGAAAGAAAAGGTAACTGAGATAATGGTCAACTTAAACGTCAGGACAGATCCAGTAACATCAATAATAACATTGAATATGAATGGATTAAATTCTCCAATCAGGAGACACAAACTGGCTGAATAGATTAAAAAGAAGAAATCCTCTATCTGTTGCCTATAGGAAACACACCTCATTGACAAAGACACACATAGACTGAAAGGGAAGGGTTGAAAAAGTTTTTCCATGCCAATGGGAACCAAAAAAAGCTTGTGATACTAATTTCTGACAAAATAGGCTTTAAAACAAAAACTGTTTGAAGAGACAAAAAGGGCACTATATTGTAGTAAAAGACTCTATAGATCAAGAAGATATAATGCTTATAAATATCTATGCACCTAACACAGAAGCACAGAAATATGTGAAGGAAATACTGTTAGATCTAAAAGGGAAGATAGGCTACAACAAACTAATTGTTGGAGATTTCAACACTGCACTCAACTTTCTGGAAAGATCATCTAGGTAAAAAATAGTTAAAGAGATAAAGGTTCTAAATGATACCATAAATCAAATGGACTTAAGAGACATCTATAGAACTTTCCATCCAAAATCCATGAGATACACTTTTTTCTCACCTCAACATGAAACCTTTTTGAAAATTGACCACATAGGGCATAAAGCAAGCCTCTACAGATTCAAAGGCATACAATCTATATCCAACATCTTCTCTGACAATGATGGAATGAAACTTGAGTTTATTTTCAAGAGAAATCCTCAAAAATATATAAATACATGGAAACTAAATACTCTACCCCAGACTGTTGCCACTACTACCAAAGTAATAAAGACTGAAATCAAAATATTAATGGAAACCAATGACAATGAGGAAACAAGTTTCCGTAATCTTTGGGACATTGCTAAAGCATTCATAAGAGAAAAGTTCATAGCAAATAGTGCACATAAGAGGAAAATGAAAACAAGGTTAATGGATCACCTAATCCATCATGCCTCAGAGAACTGGAAAAACAACAGCAAAAAAATCCAAAAAAACTCAAGGAGAAAGGAAATAGTAAAGATCCGAGCAGAAATAAATGAAACAGAAAATAAACATACTATACAGAAAATAAATGAAAGTAAAAGCTGATTCTTTGAAAGGATAAACAAAATTGATACACCACTAGCGAGACTTATTAAGAAGGCAGAAAGGAACAGGTGAACCAAATCTGCAATGAAGCTGGCAATAGCACAACAGACATAATAGAAATTAAAAGCATCATTAGAGGATATTATGAATATCTATATGCTAATAAACAAGACAATCTGGATGAGATGGACAAATACCTGGACAAATATAACTAACTAGATTGAGCCAGGAGGATATAGAAAGTCTAAATAGGCCTATTACAAGCTAGGAGATTGAATCAGTAATAAATGATCTCCCAACAAAGATAAGCCCTGGCCCTATGGATTCACCTCTGAATTAAACAAAGCTTTCAAAGAAGAGTTAATCCCAATTCCGCTCAAGATATTTCTAAAGATCCAAAGGGTAAATCTCTCCCTAATTCATTTTATGAAGCCTCTATCACCCTTATTCTTAAAACAGATATGGACAGAACAAGGAAGAAAAAACTCTAGACCAATATCTCTGAGGAATATAGATGCAAAGACTCTCAAGAAGATACCATCAAATAGCATCCAACAGCTTATAAAAAAGATTATACATCATGATCAGGTAGGCTTTATCCCAGGAATACAAGGTTGGTTCAACATATGCAAAAGTATAAATGTAATACATCATATTAGCAGAAATAAAGATAAAAACCATATGTTCATATCAATTGATGCATAAAAAGTATTTGATAAGATACAACATCCCTTCATGATCAAGACTCTCAGCAAAATCAGCATAGAATTGTCATTTATCAACACAATACAAGCTATCTATGAAAAACCTATAGTGAACATCATCCTGAACAAAGAAAAGCTGACAGCTTTTCCACTAAGCAGGGCAACAAGACAAGGATGCCTATATTTTCTGCTCCTTTTTAATATAGTACTGAAAGTCTTCACCTACACAATCAGAAAAGAGGACAAATAAAAGGCATTTGATTAGGAAAGAAGAGGTGAAACTCTATTTGCAGATGACATGATTGTATATATAGAAGACCCAATTGTCTCCATGGGAAAATTATTGGAAGTAATTTACTGAATACAGTAAAGTTGTAAGATATAAAAGCAATACACAGAAATCGATAGCATTTCTATATATGAATAACAGGTAGACTGAGAACTGAAAAAAGTTAATCCTTTTCCTATAGCCACAAAAAGTATATTATATTTAGGAATAAATATAACCAAAGACTTTAAAAACTTCCAGAATGAAAACTATGAGAAGCTAAAAAAAAAGAAATTGAAAATGACACACACACAAAATAGAAAGACATCCGATGTTTTTAGATCGGAAGAATTAATATAATCAAAATGTCAATTCTACCCAAATTAATCTACATATTTAATGCAATGCCAAACAAAGACACATTCTTCATAGATCTAGAAAAGACAATAATAAAATTTGTCTGGAATCATAAAAGACCCCATATTGCCAAAGCAATTCATCAGAAGAAGAATGGAGTGGGCAGCATCTCACTCCCTGACCCCAAAGTATTCTACAAAGTTGTGGTAAGCAAAACAACATAGTACTGGCACAGAAACAGATGTTTGGACCAATGGAACAGAACAGAGTTTCCAGAAATCAATTCTCAAGCTTACACCCAACTGATTTTTGACCTGGGGTACCAGTCAATCCAGTAGGAAAAGGAAAAATCTCTTCAGTAAGTAGTGCTGGAAAAACTGAATTTCTACCTGCAGAAAGATGAATCTGAACCCCTACTTCTCACATTTGACTAAAATGAAGGCAAAGTGCATCAAAGATCTAAATCTAAGTCCTCAAACTGTAAAACTGCTACTGGGAATCACTGGGGAAACTCTTGGTGACATTGGGGCAGGGAAAAACTTCTTAAATAACACCCCCAAAGCTCAGTCAATAAACCCCAAAATAGATAAGTGAAATTACATGAGGCTAAGAAGTTTCTACATGACAAAAAGACACAGTAATTAGTGTAAATCAACAGCCCTCAGAATGGGAAAATACTTTTGTAAACTATGCATTAGATAAGGGACTAATAACCAGAATACACAAGGAACTCAGGCTGCTGTTTTGAAAAAAGATGATCAATCCTATTAAAAGATGGGAGAATTAGTTGAAAAAACCACTCTCTAAAAATGACATACGAATAGCCAAAAGGCACATGAGAAAATGCTCAACATCCTTCATTGTAATGGAAATGCAGATTAAAACAACAATAAGGTACCACTTAAGCCCAGTCAGAATGACTAAGATTAAAAAAAAAGAAAAGAAAAAGAAAAAAAGAGATAACTAATGGCGGGGGTGTGATGAAAGAGGAACTCTCTTACACCGCTGGTGGGAATGTAAATTGGTCCAGCAATTGTGGAGAACAATTTGGAGATTCCTCAAAAATCTACAAATAGAATTACAATGTGATACAGCAATCCCACTCCTTGGTATCTACTCAAAGAACAGAAGAATTCTTAATCAGAAAAGTGCTTGCACATCGATCTTTATTGCAGCACTATTCACAACTGCCAAGACTTGGAACCAATCCAAATGTCTACAAACAGATGAATGGATCAGAAAACTGTGGCACATATACTCTATGGAACACTATTCATCCATAAAAAAACCACTGGCTTTTGACAGGAAGTGGATGAATATGGAAGACTTACTTCTGAGTGAAGCAAGCCAGAATATGAAGGAGAGGCATTGTATGTCCCCACTTAATACATACTGAGTATCTGCACTCTATGACTGAATATGATTGACTAAAAGATATAAAAACACAGTAAACGGATGTAAATACAGATATAGTGTGTGTGATAGAGTAGGGTTTGAGAAAGAACAATTAGAAGAAAAATGGCAAGGAAAAGCAGTAATGGGACAAAGAAAGGTACCAATTTCTGTTAAAGATATAGTTTAGTCAACTGGACTAGGGAGAAATGTTCACATGTTAAAATATTCACTTTGTAAGCTAAATAATGTGATTGACTGTATAAAAGAAAATAAAATTAAAAAATAAAAAAAATGGAAGAAAGATAAAAAAATGTATGGATGCAGTGTGTAGAAATCAAATCAAGAATATCATCATATTCATCATCTTCAACAAAAGACATTACATGTTGTGGGCTTTGATTTTTGTTATATTTTTGAGAGATATATACATGCATGTGTACACACACACACACACACACACACACACACACTCATGGATATATATGGGCTTGGTCACACCCTTAAAATGTTTTTTCTGTGTTGTGGCATACCATTGTATCATCCATTTGTCTTGTTTACATGCATTCTTCTGTCTGTTAATCATTGTTAGCTGAGCATCCTCTCCCCTCCCACTATTTTCTACCCTTTTTTGTAGTCTCTGATATCTAAAGTTGTCTCTTCTTTATCTATGTCTTCAAATCTTTCAGTTTCTTTCATAGAATTCATACATTTGTCCCCGCCGGGCCTGCGTGCGTGGTGACCCCCACCCTGCCGGGCCTGTGCGGCGACCCGCCGGGCCTGCGCAGCGACCTGCCAGGCCTGTGCGCCACAGCACTGCATCTGTGGCACTAGGTATGTCCCGCACTCGGTGCCAATGCGGACCAGCGGCGTGGACCAGTCGAGCTCATCGAACTTCCTTTCTCAGGGCAGGCAGGCAAGCAGGGGGTGGCGCTGGATCCCACGCACATTCATGCGCTCGGGGCTGGCGTGTGGCCGCCGGGCCTGCACGTGGTCCCTGGGCCTGGGCCTGCGCCTGCACATGGCCACCAGGCCTGCGCGTGGCCCCTGGGCCTGCGTGTGGCTGCCGGGCCTGAGTGTGGCTGTCGGGCCTGAGTGTGGCCGCAGGGCCTGAGCGTGGCCCCCGGGCCTGCATGTGGTTGCCGGACCAGCGCGTGGCCGCCAGGCCTGCACGTGGCCCCCAGGCCTGCGCGTGGCTGCTGGGCCTGAGTGTGGCCGCTGGGCCTGTGTCTGCCCATGGCCGCCAGGCCTGCACATGGTCACCAGCCTAGCGCGTGACCACCGGGCCTGTGTGTGGCCCCCAGGCCTGCCTATGGCCGCTGGGCCTGAGCCTGGCCCCTGGGTCTGCACGTGGCCTCCGGGCTGGAACGTGGCTGCTGGGCCTGCACATGGCCGCCAGGCCTGCGCGTGGCCATTGGGCCTGCGCGTGGCCGCCAGGCCTGAGCCTGCGTGTGGCTGCCAGGCCTGAGTGTGGCCACTGGGCCTGCACCTGTGTGTGGTCGCAGGCCTCAGGCAACAAACTGAAGCTGAAAACTAAGAATAAGAACTTGCAACTACAAACAACAGAAAGAAACTTTAGCTGTCTTAAACCAATTGAGAAATATATTGTATAGGAAGATTGTCTCCACCTATGGACAGTGAGAAGATGATGGTCACCAGCCCTGCATTACCTCAGGGAAAAACAAGAACTACTCTACCATTCTTAAGGAAGCCAGATACCCGAGGATGACTCACGCTGCAGATCCCCACAACACCATTCCCCGTAACCACAAGATGGATGCTGTGCCGCATCAACAGATAATCATCTCTGCCTCCAAGAACCGCTTTCCTGAAACTGTCTTACATGGAGATTCACCTACAATTGTGGAACTGCACGAGACCCACCCTTAATTCAACCCTGAATAGAATCTATGCTCCCTATTATTAAAAACTTTATGAGCTGATAATTGGAAAGAAAAAAAAAAAACCTGAAAGAACTGGAGGATATAATCACAGGGAAGGCAACTGTGGATGCTAGAGACAGTATGGGAGAGGTAATGGGAATGAGTAATTGAGGGTGGAAGGGAGGGATTCAGGGAAAAAACAACACACTTAATAGACACAAAAATAAAAAGTTGTCTGTTGATGATAATGTACATGGTAATATCATCATCTTGACTAATGTGCACTGTATTCATGCTGGGAAAAACCATGTTGTACACGGTGAAGAGATGCAATGACTAAATGTAATAATTGAAATTAAAAAAGTAAAAAAAATGCATACATTTGTTATGTGTTAAGGGGAGTTATATACTGTTATAGTTACTTATTTCACTTAATACCATCTACATTTATCCCTTTTGTGTTAATATACTATTCTTTATGATCAAATAGTATTCTTTCTTACGTATTTGCCACATTTTCTAAGAATTTTTTTTTTTTGCATTTATGGGGCTATAAGAAAAGTCATGATGCATTTTCCATAGGAAAAAAAGTCAAAATTTTCTAAAACCAAATAGATTGATTCTGTGTTGTAGCTATTGTAAATAACGCTACAATGAATATGGATGTGTAAATGTTTCTCCAATAGGGTTATTTTCTATCCTCTGGCTAAATACCCAAGGATTAGATTACTGGGTCATATGGAGGCTCTACTTGTATATTTTTGAGCTTTTATATTTGCTACAGTGGCAGTACTAGTTTACATTCCCACCAATAGTGCACAAGTGTTCCCTTTCCTCAACAACCTGCTTAAGACGTGCTTGATCTTTCTAATCATAGCCATTTTTTCTGGAGATAGGCCATATACCCCTTTAAAGTCTTAATTTGCATTTCTTTTTTTTTTTTGGAGAGGTTTACACTATAGGGCACGTGTGCTCGCCAGACAGACAGAGAGAGAGACAGAGAGACAGAAAGTGAGAAATCACCCCCCAGGGAGGATGATCATGCCGCAATCCCTTCTCCTCCATTATCCTCTTGGGATCTTGGGAACTCATGCACACACGCCCGGTGTGAGTTTTAAGCCACCAGGTCCAGGATGCGAACCACAGTCGACTATGTGGGAGTCTAGCGACATAGCCATTACACTAACTGCTGGTTCCTAATTTGCATTTCTTCTATGGCTAGAGATATTGAACATTTTTTCTCATGCTATTTTAGCCATTCATTTATGTTCTCTTTAGAGTTTCTGTTCAGGTTAATTTCCATTTTTAAAGTTGAATTATTAGTTTTTGTTTTTGTTTTATCGAGTGAGCTGCTTGAGTTCCATGTGTATTCTTAATTGTAACTTGCAAGATTTTCTCCCACTTTTTGTGTTCTTTCTTTATTCTATTGTTTCCATTGCTGTGTGGAAACTTTAAGCTTGATATAATTCCAATTGTATATTTTTTGGTGATATTGCCAGTTCTCTAAAGATCTTGTTCACCTGCTTATTTCTAATTTTCTGGAGGTATGTGCATGTATGTACCAAGGAGAGGTATGGAGAAAGTGAGAATGCATCCTTGTGGGGGATACATTGACATCTATTTCTTATCTCTTATTTTTTTCTCTCCTTTCAGGATTTTGGGCATGCACACATGAACTCAGTGTTTCTCTGAGTTCAGGACGTATATCACATAATCAGCCAGATGGGATCCAGCTACCTAAGTCACCAGGCTTCTAGCTGGCTCAAGGATATTATTTAAGAAATCTTTACCTATTGCTATGCCTTCATGTGTTTTCCCTGTGTATTCTACTTGAAGTTTTACAGTTTCAAGCTTTACATTTAAATTTTCATTCCATTTTGATTTAATTTGTGTTAATGGACCTAATTTTATTTCTCTGCAGGTGGTTATCCAGTTTTCCCAGCACCATTAATTGAAAAGATTTCCTTTGCTCCACTGAGTTATCTTGTGCCTTTTGTAAAATCAGTTGCTTGTTTGGGAATTATTTCTCAATTCTTCAATCTGTTTCATTGGTCTGTGTGTCTGTTTTTGTTCCCATACCACACTGTTTTGCTTATTGTGTTTGGAGGTCAATAGGGAGCACAGTACCTCCCTCTGTATGTATGTACTATATATGTTTGTATGTATGTATGTATGTATGTGTGTGTGTGTGTATGTATATATGTGTGTGTGTGTGTGTACATATATATATATATATATATATATATGTTTATTTATTGAAAATTTTTGCCATAGGGTGCATGTGCTTGCCAGAGAGATAAGAGAGGTGATGAGAGGAAAAATGAGAAATCATCCCTTAGGAGGGATAGCCTCATTGAAATCTCTTTTCATACATTTCCCTCTAGGGATTTAGGGCATGCACTCACATGTGCCTGATGTGATTTTCAAGCCACCTGGCAGGTCCAGGACTCAGACCACCATTGGTCATGTGGGAGTCCAGTGCCTTCACTACCACACCATCTCCTGGCCTCCAAATTTGTATTTTTGTACAACATTTTTGAAAATGTGGGTCTTTTGTGATTCCAGACAAATTTTGATTATTTTTTCTATTTCTCTGAAGAATATCACTGTTAGTTTGATAGAGATTACATTGACTCTGTAAGTCAGTTTGGGTAGAATCAACTTAAAAGTTAATACTACTTTTTCCAGTCCAAGAACAAGAGATGTCTTTCCATTTTCTGGTATCCTTTTTAATTTCTCTGTTTTTCTTAGTTTTCATTGTAGAAGACTTTCACCACTTCAGATTTATTCCAAGTATTCTTTGTGTGTGTATGTGACTGTTACAAATAAGATTGCTTTCTTTAGTTTTGCCTCAGTCTGTTCATTTTTGGTATATAAAAGCTTATAGGGTTTTGTATGTTTGTTTCTTATTAGTTTGCTGAGTTTACTTATCACTTCTAGTAGATTTTCTTTAATTAAGTCTTTTCCTTTTTCTTTTTTGGAGAGGATTTTGCTATAGGATGTGCACTCGCCTGACAGCCAGAGAGAGACAGAGAGACAGAATACGAGAAATCACTCCCCAGGGGGTATGGCCTTCTCCTCTCGGGATCTTGGGCACACGCGCACACACCGGGTGTGAGTTTTAAGCCACCAGATCCAGGACGTGAACCGCGGTCGACTACATGGGAGTCTAGCAACATAGCCATCATGCTAACTGCTGGTCCCTTTAATTAATTCTTTAGGATTTTCTAAAATATATAATCATCGGTTTGCAAATAAGGCAGTTCTTTTCTTTTATATTGAACACCTTTTATTTCTCTCTCTTGCCTGATTGTGCTAGCTAGGACGTCATGCTTAATTTGAAAAGAAGAGAAGAAAGTGCATAACCTTGTCATATTTCAGTTTTCAGTGGGAAGGCTTTCAGCTTTTCCCCATTCAGTATCATGTTAGTTATGAGTATCATACATGACATTTCCTTTTTAAATGAGAGTTTATGTGTGCTCACCAGAGAGATACAGAAAGAGATAAAGCACCCCCAGCAGGCTGTGTCATGCTATAGTTACACCTCAATTTCTCCATTTTTTGGGGATTTCTACCACATTTGATGTGTGTTTTAAGCTACAGGGGCTGGGATAGGATCCATATGGTTGACTATTTGATATTCAGCTAAGTTTATGACCAGGTAATGGGATCAACTCTGCGATATGTTTTATTATGTTAAGAAATGTAGCTTCTATATCTATTTTATTGTGTCTTAGGCATGGAGGAATGTTGTATTACTATTATTGTTATAGGTTGTGTTCACTTGCCACAGAGAGAGAGAGAGAGGAAAAGTGTGAAATTACTCCCTGGAAGGATCGACATACCACATTCCCCTTCATTCTCCCCTTGGGATGCAGGGCATGCATGGACATACTTCCAGTGTGATTTTCAAGCTGAAGTGTCTGGAACTTGAACTGCAAAGTCAATCATGTGGGATCCAGGGCCTTAACATCTGCGCTACCTCCTAGTCCACTGATTTTGTTTATTGAGGTGTTTTCTCTATGTTTACATAATGTGGCTAATAGCTTGTCAATCCTTGCTTATCCTACTGGAACATCAGATATTTTATTTTTTATTATTTATTTATTTTCTTTTTATTTATTATTTGCTGGAGGACTTATGCCCTTGGCAGATAAATAGAAGAGGTGGAAAATTCAGCCCTCATGGGAATAGTCGTGCTGTAGTTCTTTGTCTATTTGACTCTTCTTTATGGATTTTATATATGCACACATGTGTGCCCAGTTTGCTTCTCTGGCCACTGGGTCTGGGCCTCAATTTGCATGGTTATTCTTGTGGGATCCAGCTGTCTTAATCACTAGGCCATGGAGAAGACACTCACCGTGTGTGTATGTGTGTGTGTGTGTGTGTGTGTGTGTGGGTGTGTTTAAAGAATGCAAAATAGAGTACATTTATTTTAAAAAAATCTTTCTTCTGTTAATATTCAAATAGCAGATTGTACCCTATAGGTGGTTATATCCTGTTTTGTTTTTGTTTCAAATCTTGCAATTATTTTTATTGAAAGAAAAAGCTTTCCCTTTATTGAACAAAATACTAATTTTCACTTGGTTCCCAGAATTTAGTAAACTCCAGCTGACTGTTTAAAATATATTGAGGCATAACAATTACACTGGAAGACTGGTCAGTCTGGTAATGCTTTGAGGTTCATCAGCATTCTGTGTTTCAGGACTGGGAGTTTTGCAAAGTACTCACCAACCTCCTTGATGGCTTTGATGAAGGTTAGATTTGATATGTATTTTGTTATTTACTTTTATTTTTTTCACTAGACTCTGAAGGAAGGACTTGCTTAGAAATGCCATTTAATTCAATGTCAATTAATTATTAAATATATATATTACTAAATATACATATCTTAAAAATATACATAAATACACATTTATTTCAAAAGAAATAAAATATTTCATCTAATTTCAGCTAAAACCATACATGCCCATTTGAAGAATTGAAGAGTAGAATAATCACTTAGAAAGAAATGAGAAAAGTCTTCTATGAAATCTTCCATTGTCCACTTTTTTTTGAGAGAGATTTTTGCTATAGGGCATGTGCACTTGCCAGAAAGACAGAGACAGAGATAGAAAGTGAGAAATCACCCCCCAGGGGGATGGCCATGCTGCAATCCCTTCTCCTCCATTCTCCTCTCAGAATCTTGGGCATGCATGCACACGTGCCCGGCATGAGTTTAAGCCACCTGGTCTGGGACTCGAACTGCAGTCAGCTACATGGGAGTTCAGGGACACAGTCATCACGCAAATTGCTGGTCCCCCATTGTCCACCTTTTAAGCTTATGTACTTGTCAGTGATTCTGTGTATTTACTTTGATCTTTTTTGAACAAAAAAGCAGGTTTCTGGATGTCACATAGAATGTAACTGTCTCTTAAATTTAAACCCTTTTTTCTTTATTTTTTAAGTCCACAAGGCATAAGATTATGTTTCTCAATCAGGATCGTCATTTCACCATTATTTCTACTACTTTAAGTATTCTCAAACAAAAAGTTTCTCTCATATGATAAAAAAAAAGAAAAAAGAGAAAAAGAAAAAAGTTCTTACTTTTCTACTTTTATTTTCTGGAATCGAAATCCTCTCTCTCTTCAAGATTTAGTTCCCAAATGAATCAAAGATAGTCCTACATTAGGGAAATAGTAGTAAAGGCAGCTTCTTAATTGGGCAAAAATAAAACATTCATTGGTAAGTTTACTAAAAAAAGTTAGAAAGGAGATTGCTATTAATGCATAGCATTCTTTACCAAAATAACTTGTCTTATTATTTATTTATCTATCTATCTATCTATCTATCTATCTATCTATCTATCTATCTATCTATATCATCTATCTATCTATCATCTATCTACCAACCTACATATATTATCATCTATCAATCATCTATCATCTATCTATGTATGTATCTATCTCTCTCTCTATCATCTTCTGCCTATCTATCTTTCTGTCACCTTACATCTATCAATCATTTATCCAACTACTTATCAAATATCTATCCTTCCTTTTTATCTGCCTATGTACCATATGTCTGTTTGTTCTATCTTATATGTATCTATCATTCATCTATTTCTCTAACTAACATCTGCCATCTATCTACCTATCATAGATCTATCCTGGCTGTCTAGCTACATACTTATACCACTCCATCTATCAATTATATTTAATATGGCTTTATATTGCTGGTCATCCTTCCCTTGAAGAAGCCACTCTTTCTAATTTTGTGAAGGGAGATACAGAGGTTACTGAACTTTTTCGTCTTTTATCTGGAAAGGTACTTATTTCTACTTCATTTTGAAAGACTATTTACCTTCAGAATTTTTCTCAACATTTTTTTCCCTATCTCACTTTGAATTTATCATCCTTTACTTTCTAACCAGTAAAGATTCTGCTGATACATCTACTTGATAATTTTATAGAAGTTCCTTTGTATGACAAGACTCTGTCTTTTCTGTGTGAGTAGTTTTACTATAATGTATCCCAGTGTTATGAATTTGAATTTATCCTAACGGAGTTTTTTTAATTTTAAAACTTGTACAACAGGTTTTCATATCTACAGATCTGCATTCAAAGATTTTAACTGACTGCAAATGGAAAATATTAGAGAAAAATTGTTTGTGACTATAAAACAAGTTTGGACTCTTTTCCTTGTCATTATTCTCTGAATAATACCATATAACAATTATTTACTTAGCATTTACATTGTAGTAGATATTATAAGTAATATAGTGATTTAAAGTATATTTAAGGGTGTGCATAGGGTATGTGTAAATACCACTCTATTTCTATAAGAGACTTCAATATCCACAGATTTTGGTTTCAGGACATGATTTTGGAAACAATCTCATGGATACTAGGGAGAACTTGTATCTTTTCTCTTTCAAACCTGGGAAGAATGGCATTATTCTTTAAATTTTCTTCCCAACTTTTGCTTTCGTTTTATTGTGATTTCCACAATATGTAAATTGATGTCCTCTCAGTCCCACATGCTTTTTTTCTTGTTTGTTTGTTTTTGAGAGTTTTTTGTTGTAGGACATGTGTGTTTGCCAGGAAGACAGAAAGAAACAGAGGTAGAAAACAAAAAATCACCGCCACCCACCACCATAGGTGGGATGGTCACACCTCAATCCCTTCTCCTCTATTCTCGTCACAGGATCTTGGGCAAAAACGCACACATGCCAGCGTGAGTTTAAGCCACCAGGGCTGGGACTCAAACTGCAGAGTCCAGCAACATAGCCATTACGCCAACTGTTGGTCCCCCCACATGTTTTCTTTTTTTTTTTTTTTTTTTTTGGAGAGGTTTTCACTATAGGGCCCGTGCACTTGCCAGACATACAAGAGAGAGACATAGAGACAGAAAGCGAGAAATCACCCCCCCAGGGGGGATGGTCACGCTGCAATTCCTTCTCCTCCATTCTCCTCTCAGGATCTTGGGCACATACGCACACACGCCCGGCATGAGTTTTAAGCCACCAGGTCCGGGACTTGAACCACGGTCGACTATGTGGGAGTCCAGCGACATAACCATATGGTTCCCCCCCACATGTTTTCTTAAATAAATCTTTTGGGGGCTTTTTGATCTCTCAATATTTTATAATAATGTGTTTTCAAGTTTGCTGATTCTTTAATAAAATGGATTAAGTTTGTCATTGAACATATCTTAGGAGTAGTGCATTTTATTGAATTTATATTTTAATTTTAGAAATCCTGTTTTTAAAAAATACTTTGTCACTTTGCTGAGTCTCATTTTATTTATTTCTCATTTGCCTTGTTTCAATTAGCTCTTTATTTTGTTGTCTGTTCTTTCATTAGGATCTGTAAAACATTAGGACCAGCAGTTAGAGTAATGGCTATTTTGCTGAACTCCCATGTAGTTGACTGCAGTTTGCGTCCTGGACCCAATGTCTTAAAACTCACGCTGGGCGTGTGTGCGTGTATGTACAAGATTTTTTAGGAGAATGGAGGAGAAGGGATTGCAGCATGGCCATCCCCCCTGGGGGGTAATTTCTTGCTTTCTGTCTCTCTGTCTCACTCTAGTTGTCTGGCAAGTGAACGCACCCTATAGCAAAAACCTATCAAAAAAAAAAAAAAGGATCTGTAAAACACTAATGTAAGTTATTTTAAATCTTTGTCAGAAAATTCTGTGGTGCACTTTTCTGGGGGATCAGTGTCTGGAGATTTACTTTTGTAAATTGATTAGACTATGATACTTAACTTTTACTGTGTCTGTGATCTTTATTTTGGATTTGAGTGTTTGAAGACTGGATTCATAGAAGGTAAATCTTTTACACACAGCTCAGCTATAGTTTCTGTGATTTCTTTGTGTGAAGATACCTCTTTTTTGCCTTTATGTACTTTTTTGTTTATTTTTGTTCTTAAAATTTTTTAATGGGCATAGGTATTTTCTGGAGAGAGAGAGGAAAAGGAAGAGGGAGAAGAAGAGAGAGAGTGAAAGAGAGAGACGTGAAGGCAGACAGTGAAATAGAGATAAAATGGAAAAGCACTTCCACTGGGGAATAGCAGTGCTGCAATCTCTTCTGCATTTCTCTTTCCTCCCTGGATTTTAGCACACATGCCTGTAAATTCCTGAGTCATCAGTTCTGGGACTCAGACCATATATTTGGCCATGTGGGATCCAGCTATTCTTTTTTTATTTTTTAAAATTTTTTTGGAGAGTTTTTTTTTTTTTTTTTTTTTTTTTTTGTTATAGGGTGTGTGCACGCACCAGACAGACAGAGAGAGACAGAGAGACAGAAAGCAAGAAGTCACACCCCAGGGGGGATGGCCATGATGCAATCCCTTCTCCTCCATTCTCCTCTCAGGATCTTGGGCACGCATGCACACGCACCCGGCATGAGTTTAAGCCACCGGGTCTGGGACTTGAACCGCGGTCGACTACATGGGAGTCCAGCGACATAGCCATTACGCTAACTGCTGCTCCCATCAGGATCCAGCTATTCTAACCAACATGCCTTGGTCTGGTCCAGTTTGTATGCTTTTCTTTGAGAATGTTTGCTTAATTTTGTGTCTTAATTACTTTTTTTAATTTAATTTATTTCTTTTTGTATATACATTCAATCGCATTGTTTAGCTAGCAATGTGAGCATTTCAATATGTGAACATTTCTCCCCAGTCCTGTTGATCAAAATATCTTCAACCAATAACACCATATTTCCCCATCCCATCAATGTTCTACCTCTTTATCCCTTCTCCAAAAGTCCTTCATTAAGCCCCACTCCTCCACATACACCTCAACTGATATTCACACCATCTCTTGTGTTTGTACAACCATTAGTTAATCAGTTTCAGTCATAAAGTGCAGACATTCGGTATATGTTAAGTGGGGACATACAATGTCTCTCCCTCATAGCCTGGCTTGCCTCACTCAGAAGTAAATCTTCCAGAGGCAGACTGAGGCTGCAGGCCCGACCTTTCCGAATCTCCACGCATCCCCACCATTTCTCCTCCTTGGACCCCAGGTTGGTTGTCTGGGACTTTAAGGCGAACTCCCACCCCACCCCACCCGCAATCCGGATCCAGCTGGCCAGCACTTCCGGGCACCAGGCGGACTCAGGCTGCAGGCCCGACCTTTCCGAATCTCCACGCATCCCCACCGTTTCTCCTCCTTGGACCCCAGGTTGGTTGTCTGGGACTTTAAGGCGAACTCCCACCCCACCCCACCCGCAATCCGGATCGAGTCGGCCAGCAGTTCCGGGCACCAGGCGGACTCAGGCTGCAGGCCCGACCTTTCCGAATCTCCACGCATCCCCACCGTTTCTCCTCCTTGGACCCCAGGTTGGTTGTCTGGGACTTTAAGGCGAACTCCCACTCCACCCCACCCGCAATCCGGATCGAGCCGGCCAGCAGTTCCGGGCACCAGGCGGACTGAGGCTGCAGGCCCGACCTTTCCGAATCTCCACGCATCCCTACCGTTTCTCCTCCTTGGACCCCAGGTTGGTTGTCTGGGACTTTAAGGCGAACTCCCACCCCACCCCACCCGCAATCCGGATCGAGCCGGCCAACAGTTCCGGGCACCAGGCGGACTTAGGCTCCAGACCTGACCAACCTGGTCCTGTCACTCATCTTCAGACACTTTCCCACTAGCCTTTGGACTCTGAATTCTGGTGATTTGAATAGCACGCGGCGTGCTTGCGCGCCGCGCGATTTCCTTTTTTCAGTTTGTTTTTCTTTGCTCTTGGTGTGTTGCTTATTCAGTCAATTGTAGGCTCACCTGTCCTTAGAGACAGTGAGGACTTTGGGCCATCCAGGGTAGTGGCAACAGTTAATGGTAATTGTGAGCAACAGGTAGGCCAACCATAAGGGAAATCATCAATTTTCTAAGCCTGTACAACTATTAACAATCAGTTAGGAAGAAACATATAGAATACCTAATGACTAAGAACAATCGCAGAGGCTCCAGAAATATGAGCAACCAACAAAAGGCCTCTCCCTCAAGGGAAATCATCAAGCCTACATCACCCACAGTCAATACAATGGACGTCGTGGACATGTCTGATAAGGAATTCAGATTATTTGTAGTGACCAAACTAACTGAGATGGAAGAGAAAAGAGACAAGGAGCTCCAGGAGATGAGGAAGTCCTTCAATGACTTGAAAGAAGAAATGGATACCTTAAACAAGAACCAGATGGAACTTCTAGGAATGAAGAATGTGATACAGGAAATCAAAACCTCCCTTGAAAGTATTAAAAGTAGGTTAGACCAGGCAGAAGATCGAATATCTAACGTAGAAGACAAAACATCTGACCTAGAAAAAAGCATCAGGAAGATTGAGAAAACAACCATGAAAAATGAGGATAATATACGAGGAATACTGGATACTATCAAGCGCCCCAACATCCGGATAATAGGTATTCCAGAAGAGGAAGAAAATAATAAGGGCCTAGATAATTTATTCCATGAGATTCTGGAAGAAAACTCCAAATCTAGAAAGGCACTCAAATATCCAGACCCAGGAAATACATAGGACCCCGGGTAGAATCAACCCAAGAAGATCCTCTCCAAGGCACATTATAGCCAGACTGGCAAAAACAACAGACAAAGACAAGATACTAAAGTTGGCAAGAGGGAAACGCCAGGTTACTTACAAAGGTCACCCCATCAGGCTAACATCGGATCTTTCGGCGGAAATAATGCAAGAAAGGAAAGAATGGGGAAGCATAGTAAAAGTGTTGAGTGAAAAACAATTTCAACCAAGAATATTATACCCGGCAAAATTATCTTTCATATGGGAAAAAAAGATAAAAACATTCTCGAATAAACAAAATTTGAAGGAATTTACCAACTCCAGACCAGCTCTTCAAGAGGTTCTGAAGGGAGTATTATACCAGGAAAACTAAAAAATCAGAGACAGTTATACGAGAACAAAAAGCAACCAAGAAAATGGCTCACTTAATGATAGGATCAGGTACGGAAATATCGATAATTACATTGAATGTCAATGGATTAAATTCTCCAGTAAAGAGACATAGACTGGCTGACTGGATAAGAAAACAGAAACCCTCTATCTGTTGCCTACAAGAAACTCACCTTATGGATAAAGACATACATAGACTAAAAGTCAAGGGCTGGAAAAAGATACTCCATGCAAATGGAAATCGAAAAAAGGCTGGAGTAGCGATATTGATCTCAGAGAAAATAGATTTCAAGACAAAGACTGTAAGAAGAGACAAAGAAGGGCATTATATAATAGTAAATGGGGTAATCCAGCAAGAAGACATAACCCTTATAAATATCTATGCACCCAACTCAGGTGCGCCTAAATATGTGAAGGAAAGACTGTTGGAGCTAAAAGGAGAGATAGGGAGAAATACTATAATTGTTGGAGATCTCAACACCCCATTATCTCCTATAGACAGGTCTTCTAGACAGAAAATAAATAGAGAGATACAGGACTTAAATGATACTATAAATGGAATGGGCTTGACAGATATCTATAGAACTTTCCACCCTACATCCACAACATATACATTTTTCTCACCCCGACATGGAACCTTTTCAAAGATAGATCATATATTAGGACACAAATCAAGCCTTTATAGATTCAAAGGCATAGAAACTGTACCCAGCATCTTCTCTGACCATGATGGAATTAAACTCAAGATTAATTTCAAGACACAACCCCGAAAATACACGAACACATGGAAACTGAACAACCTACTTCTGAATGACTTCTTCACTACTGAAGAAATTAAGGCTGAAATAAAAAAATTTATGGAAACTAATGATAATGAGTACACAAGTGTCCAGAATCTATGGGACACAGCAAAAGCAGTCATAAGAGGAAAATTCATAGCAATTAGTGCACATAAGAAAAGGACAGAAAGATGGCAACTAGATAACTTATCATCATGCGTCAGAGAATTGGAAAAACAACAACAAACAAATCCCCAAAATACTAGGCGAAAGGAAATAATAAAGGTTCGAGCAGAAATAAATGAAATAGAAAATAAACGAACCATACAGAAAATAAATGAAAGAAAAGTTGGTTCTTTGAAAAGATTAACAAGATCGACACACCATTGGCTAGACTGATTAAGAAGAAGAAAGAAAGAAACCAGATTAATCAAATATGTGATGAAACAGGCAATATTACCACAGACATAGCAGAAATACAAAATATCATTAGAGGATACTATGAGCAACTTTACGCCAACAAACAAGATAACCTGGAGGAGATGGACAAATTCCTGGATGCATATAATCTACCAAGATTGGATCAGGAAGACATAGAGAACCTGAATAGACCTATAACAAGCCAGGAGATTGAATCAGTAATAAATAACCTCCCAACAAAGAAAAGCCCAGGCCCAGATGGCTTCACTTGTGAATTCTACAAAACTTTTAAGGAAGAGTTAACCCCTATCCTACTAAAATTATTTCTAAAGATTCAAAAGGAAGGAAACCTTCCAAATTCATTTTATGAAGCCTCCATCATCCTCATCCCCAAAACAGATAAGGATATGACAAAAAAGGAAAACTACAGACCAATATCATTGATGAATATAGATGCGAAAATTCTCAACAAAATACTCGCAAATCGTATCCAACAACATATAACAAAGATCATTCATCACGATCAGGTAGGCTTTATACCAGGGATGCAAGGATGGTTCAATATACGCAAGACCATAAATGTAATACACCACATTAACAGAAAGAAAGATAAAAACCATATGATCATCTCAATTGATGCGGACAAAGCATTTGATAAAATACAGCATCCTTTTATGATTAAGACTCTCAGTAAGACTGGTATAGAAGGGTCATTTCTCAACACAATAAAAGCCATCTATGAAAAACCTACAGCTAACATTATACTGAATGGGGAAAAGCTGAAAGCTTTTCCTCTGAAAACAGGTACTAGGCAGGGCTGCCCACTTTCTCCACTGCTCTTTAATATAGTACTGGAAGTCTTAGCTATTGCAATCAGAGAAGAGAACAATATTAAAGGCATTCGAATAGGCAAAGAAGAATTGAAAATATCTTTATTTGCAGATGACATGATGGTATACTTAGAAGACCCAAAGGTATCCATGAAAAAACTGCTTGAAGCAATAAGTGAATACAGTAAAGTGGCAGGATACAAAATCAATATCCAAAAATCTATAGCATTTCTATTTATGAACAACAAGTTGAACGAAGCAGAGCTGAAGAAAGGAATCCCTTTCACCGTAGCCACAAGGTGTATAAGATACCTAGGGATAAACCTAACTAAGAAAGTCAAAGATCTTTATAAAGAAAACTACGAAAATCTTAAAAGAGACATTGAAAGTGACATAAAAAAGTGGAAGGATATTCCATGCTCCTGGATTGGAAGAATTAACATAATCAAAATGACAATTCTACCCAAATTAATCTACATGTTTAATGCAATTCCAATCAAAATACCAGAGATATTCTTCAGAGATCTAGAAAGGGCAATCATAGAATTTGTCTGGAACCATAAAAGACCTCGTATTGCAAAAGCAATCCTGCGCAAGAAGAGTGGAGTAGGAGGCATATCACTCCCTGATCCCAAGATATACTATAAAGCTGTGGTCATCAAAACAGCATGGTATTGGCATAAAAACAGACATGTGGACCAATGGAAGAGAATAGAGACCCCAGAAATAACCCCCAAAGCTTACAGCCAACTGATCTTTGACAAAGGATATCAGTCAATCCATTGGGAAAAGGAAAACATCTTTAGTAAATGGTGCTGGAAAAACTGGGTATCCACCTGCAGAAAGATGAAACTGAACCCCCATCTTTCACCACTAACAACAGTCAACTCAAAATGGATCAAAGATCTTAACCTAAAACCTCAAACAATAAAACTACTGGTGGAAAATGCTGGGGAAACTCTGGGGGACATTGGAGTAGGCAAAGACTTTTTAAATAAGACTCCCAAGGCACAGGCAATAATCCCTAAAATAGACAAGTGGGACTATATTAGACTAAGAAGTTTCTGCACAGCAAAGGACACAGTAACAAGTGTGAACCGACAACCCTCAGAATGGGAAAATATTTTTGTTAAATATGCCTCAGACAAGGGACTGATAACCAGAATACATAGGGAACTCAAGTGCCTTATGCGAAAAAAAATGATTAACCCAATTAAAAGGTGGGAAAATGAGCTGAACAAAAGTCTCTCTAAGGAAGACATACGAATAGCCAAAAAGCATATGAGGAAATGCTCAACATCCCTCATCATAAGGGAGATGCAGATAAAAACTACAATGAGATACCACCTAACCCCTGTCAGAATGGCAAAGATTAAGAATATAAAAAGTGATAAGTGTTGGCGGGGATGTGGTGAAAAGGGAACCCTCCTACACTGTTGGTGGGAATGTAAACTAGTTCAACCACTGTGGAGAACAATATGGAGGTTCCTCAAAGATCTACAAATAGAACTACCATTTGATCCAGTAATCCCAGTTCTGGGTATTTACCCAAAAGACAGGAGAATGCTCAGTCAGAAAAGTGCTTGCACATCAATCTTTATTGCAGCATTATTCACAATTGCCAAGACATGGAACCAACCTAAATGTCCACAAACTGATGAATGGATTGGAAAAGTGTGGTATATATACTCTATGGAATACTACTCAGCCATAAAAAATAACAAGGCCCTGGAATTTGATAGAAAGTGGTCAGATACGGAGGATATATTGCTGAGTGAAGTAAGCCAGGATATGAAAGAAAGATATTGTATGTATCCACTCAATATATACCGACTATCAGCATTCTATGATAGTGAAAAAAAATTGGAGGACATAAAAGCAGTGAAGGTACTTAATGAGAATAGGACAGTGTGGAATGGGGGAAGTGAAGCGAAGAGGATAGAGAAAGATAACAAATGAACAATAGAGAGGCAGGACATTAGTGAGAAACAGATATGGCTTATTAACTGTTGATGTTGACATGTATAGTATTCTCAACTGGATTTGTCTGAGAAGTATTTCATGATGGGCAAAGTATTTGTACAAGCAACATGAGAAATAGCGATGGACTGTCTTAAAAAATAATTAGAATAATAATAATGATTGGGGAAAACATAGAAAAGATATTGAATGTTGAAGCGGGGAGATTAATTTCTCTGTACTGACTGACATGCATGGCATTCCCTTTTGAAAAAGTAATGTAATACAATGTAAAGTTATATGTAATTCAATGTAATATAAAGAAGAATATGATGATAATAAAAAAAAAGAAGTAAATCTTCCATATTTTTCCACTTTCTGTCAAAAGCCAGAGTTTTGTTGTTTTTTTTTTTTATGGCTGAGTAGTATTCCATAGAGTATATGTGCCACAGTTTTTCAATCCATTCATACATATGTGGGAATTTGGGTTGGTTCCATGATTTTGCAATCATGAATAGTGCCGCAATAAACATTGATGTGCAAGCACTTTTCCAAAGTAGAATTCTTCTGTCCTTTGGGTAGATACCAAGGAATGGGATTGCTAGATTATATGGTAGATCTATTTCTAGATTTTTGAGGAATCTCCAAATTATTCTCCACAGTGGTTGGACCAATTTACATTCCCACCAGCAGTGTAAAAGAGTTCCCCTTTCACCACACCCCCGCCAACACTTATCATTTTTGTTTTATAATCTTAGACATTTTGACTGGGGTTAGGTGGTACCTCATTGTTGTTTTTATCTGCATTTCCCTTACGATGAGGGATGTTGAACATTTTTTCATATGCCTTTTGGCTATTCGTATGTCATCTTTAGAGAGAGTTTTATTCAACTCCTCCTATTTTTTAATAGGGTTCATCATCTTTTTTTCAAACAGCTTCTTTATTTCCTTGTGTATCCTGTTGCAAAATTTACAAAAATATTTTCCCATTCTGAGGGCTGCCAATTCACCCTAATTACTGTGTCCTATGCCATGCAGAAACTTCTTAGTCTGATGTAATCCCACTTGTATATTTTGGGGATGATCAACTGTGCTTTAGGGGTCTTATGTAAGAAGTCTTTCCCTACTGCAATGTCTCCCAGAGTTTCCCCAGAGTTTTCCAGGAGCAGCTTTATAGTTTGAGGTCTTAGATTTAGATCCTTGATCCACCTTGACTTGATTTTTGTCAAAGGTGAGAAGTAGGGGTCCAGATTCATCTTTCTGCAAGTGGAAATCCAGTTTTTCCAGCACCAATTGCTGAAGAAACTTTCTTTTTCCACTGGAATGCCTGGTACCCCTTGTCAAAGATCAGTTGACTGTATGTTTGGGCATTTATTTCTGGGGACTCTATTCTGTTCCATTGGTCTACCTGACTGTTTCTGTGCCAGTACCATACTGTTTTGATTACCACAGCTTTGTAGTATTTTTTGGGTCGGGGAGTGAGATGTCACCTACTCCACTCTTCTTGTGTAGAATTGCTTTGGCAATACGGGGTCTTTTATGATACCAGACAAATTTTATGATTGTCTTTTCTAGGTCTGTGAAGAATGTGTCTGGTACTCTGATTGGCATTGCATTAAATATGTAGATTAATTTGTGTTGAATTGCCGTTTTGATTATATTAATTCTTCCAATCCATGAACATGGGATGTCCTTCCATTTTTTTGTGTCATTTTCAATTTCTTTTTTTAGATTCTCACAGTTTTCCTTGTGGAGGTTTCTTTGGTTAGATTTATTCCAAAATATCGAATACTTTTGGTTTCTATGGTAAATGGAATAACTTTTTTAAGTTCTATCTCAGTCTGCCTGTTATTCGTATATAAAAATGCTATCGACTTCTGTATATTGATTTTATATCCTGCAACTTTACTGTCATCATGTATTACTTCCAGTAATTTTTCCATGGAGACCATTGGGTCTTCTATGTATTCAATCATGTCATCTGCAAATAGAGTTTCACCTCTTCTTTTGCTATTCGAATGCCCTTTATTTTTCCTCTTTTCTGATTGCATTGGCAAGGACTTACAGTACTATATTAAAAAGGAGTGGAGACAGTGGGCATCCTTGTCTTGTTCCTGTGTTTAGTAGGAAAGCTTCCAGGTTTCTCCACTGAGGATGATGTTCGTTGTCGGTTTTTTATAGATGGCTTTTATTGTATTGAGAAATGGCCCTTCTATGCCAATTTTGCTGAGAGTCTTGAGCATAAAGAGATGTTGTATCTTATCAAATGCTTTTTCTGCATCAATCGATATGACCATATGGTTTTTATCCTTGTTCCTGTTAATATGATGTATTACATTTATGGTTCTGCATATGTTGAACCAAACTTGCATTCCTGGAATAAAGCCTACCTGATCATGGTGTATAATCTTCTTTATAAGCTGTTGAATATGATTTGCTAGTATCTTGTTGAGAATCTTTGCATCTATGTTCATCAGAGATATTGGTCTATAGTTTTCCTTCCTTGTCATTTCCTTATCTGTTTTAAGGATGAGGGTGATAGAGGCTTCATAGAATGAATTAGGGAGAGATTCACCCTTTTGCAACTTTATAAATAACTTGAGCAGAATGGTAGTTAGCTCTTCTTTGAAAGTTTTGTAGAATTCAGAGTTGAATCCATTGGGGCCAGGGCTTTTCTTTGTTGGAAGGTTATTTATTACTGATTCAATCTCCTGGCTTGTTATGAGTCTAGTCAAACTTTCTATTTCATCCTGGTTCATTCTTGGCAGATTATATTTGCCCAGGAATCTGTCCATCTCATCCAGATTGTCTTGTTTCTTAGCATATAGATGTTCAAAGTATCCTCTAATGATGTTTTGAATTTCTACTATGTCTGTTATTATGTTACCAGCCTCATTGCAGATTTGATTCACCTGGTTCTTTTCTCTCTTCTTCTTAATAAGTCTTACTAGGGGTGTATCAATTTTGTTTATCCTTTCTAAGAACCAGCTTTTACTTTCATTTATTTTCTGTATAGTATGTTTACTTTCTATTTCATTTATTTCTGCTCGGATCTTTATTATTTCCTTTCTTCTGTAATTTTTTGGATATTTTTGCTGTTCCTTTTCCAGTTCTCTGAGGCTTTATCTGGAATCATAAAAGACCCCAAATTGCCAAAGCAATTCAACACAAGAAGAGTGGAGTGGGCGACATCTAACTCCCCACCACTCCCTCAATATCCCTTGCTGGCCAGAAGCCTGTAGGTGGACCTTGCTCCTGCTGGCAGGCAAAGAGAGTCTGTCTAATTTTGTGTCTTAACTTCTATTAGAGGCTTGCCAATGATTTTTCCTCAAGCAATTTTGTTTATATTTTGGCATTCTGTGTATACAGCCTCTTACTTCCTCTGGTCCTTGCCTATGAAATTATAAATTCACTGCTACTACGAAATGTCACCATTGCAAAAAGAGCTTGATAGATTATGCACACTAGCCATTTTGAGAAAGAGAAATCAAGACTACCCACTGATACTTTGGCCTACAACACCCAAATCTCTCATGGTAGGAAAACCACTTGCAGGCCTCCTGTCTCTATACCTGTCTTTGTCTCTCTCTACATCTGTCTTTGTCTCTGTCTCCTCTCTTTTCTTTTTTCAATTTTTGCTTTTCAGATTTATGTAAGGTAAAGCATTTTATGCACATTCTGGCCTCTACTACTCACTTATTTTGTTAAAGTAATTTACTCTGCCCCACACAATCCAGGAGAGGAAAAGGGAACAGGCCTTCATGAAGACACAGCCTCATGGATTCTCCAAAGTAGCCTTTTTGAGGAAATGAAAATCAAGACTTAAAACTGATAATTCGGCCTCAAGCACCCAAAGCTGGCATGGTAGGAAGACTACTTCTAGGCCTCTTGTCTCTGTACCTGTCTTTGACTCTCTCAACCTCTGTCTTGGTCTCTGTCTCCTCTCTCTCTCTCTTTTTAATTTTTGCTTTTTAGAATTTCTTAAGGTAAAGCATTTTCTGCACATTCTGGCCCCTCCTACCACCTCATTTTGTTAAAATAATTCCCTCTCCCCCTCCCAACCCAGGAGAGGTAAAGGGAAGAAACCTTCTTGAACACAAGCCTCATGGATTCTGAAAACGAGCAATTTTGAAGAAACAGAAATCAAGACTTCCAACTGATAATTCAGCCTCCAGCACAAAAAACTCACGTGGTAGGAATACCTCTTCAGGCCTCCTGTCTCTGTACCTATTTGTCTCTCTCTACCCTGTCTCAGTTTCTGTTGCCTGTATTTTATTTTAATTTTTGCTTTCTAGAATTTTTTAAGGTAAAGCATTTTCTGAACTTTCTGCCCCTACAACTCTCTTATTTTGTTAAAGTAATTCACTCTCCCTCTCCAAACCCAGGAGAGACAAAGGAAACAGGCCTTCTTGAAGAGACAGCCTCATGGATTCTGCAAACTAGCCATTTTGGGGAAACAGAAATCAAGACTTAACACGGATAATTCGTCCTCCAGCACCCAAAACATGTGTGGAAGAAAGACTACTTCCAGGCCTCCTGTTTATGAACCAGGCTTTGTCTCTCTCTACCTCTGTCTCAGTCTCTGTCTCTGTTTTTTTTTTAATTTTTGCATTTTAGAATTTTTTAAGGTAAAGCATTTCCTGCCCTTTATAGCCCTGCCTACCCCCATATTTTGTTAAAGTTATTCCCTCACCCACTCCCAACCCAGGAGAGGCAAAGGGAACAGAACTTCTTGAATACACAGCTTCATGGATTCTGCAAACTAGCCATTTTGTGAAAACAGAAATCAAGACTTCCAATTGATAATTAGGCCTACAGCACCCAAAACTCGTGTGGTAGGAATACTACTTCCAGACATCCTGTCTCTGTACCTGCCTTTGTCTCTCTCTACCTCTGTCTTGGTCTCTGTCGCCTGTTATTTTTTAATTTTTGCTTTTTAGAAATTTTTAAGGTAAAGCATTTTCTGCACATTCTGGCTCCTCCTACTCACTTATTTTGTTAAAGTAATTCACTCTGCCCCTACCAAACCAGGAGAGGCAAAGTGAACAGGCCTTCTGGAATACACCACCTCATGGATTCTGCAAACTAGCCATTTTGGTCAAACAGAAATCAAGACTTCCCACTGATAATTCAGCCTCCAGCACCCTAAAACTCATGTGGTAGGAAGACTCCTTCCAGTCCTTCTGTCTCTCTACCTGTCTTTGTCTCTCTCTACCTCTGTCTCTTTCTCTGTCTCCTCCCTCATTTTATATATTTTCTTTTTAGAATTTTTTAAGGTAAAGCATTTTCTGTGTTTTCTGGCCCCACCTACCCCCTTATTTCGTTTAAGTAAATCCCTCTCCTCCTTCCAACCCAGGATAGGCAAAGGGAACAGGCCTTCTTGAAGACCCCTCCTCATAGATTCTGCAAACTAGCCATTTTGGGGAAACAGAAATCAAGACTTCCCATTGATAATTCGGCCTCCAGCACCCAAAACTCATGTTGAAGAAAGACTACTTCCAGGCCTCCTGTCTCTGTACCTGTCTTTGTATCTCTCCACCTCTGTCTTGGTCTCTATCTCTCCTCTCTTTTTTTAAATTTTTGCTTTTTAGAATTTTTTAAGGTAAAGCATTTTCTGTACTTTCTGGCCCCACATACCCCCTTATTTTGTTAAAGTAATTCCCTCTTTCCCTCCCAAGCCAGGAGAGGCAAATGGAACAGGCCTTCTTGCAGAGAAAGCCTGATGGCTTATGCAAACTAGCTGTTTTGGGGAAAGAGAAATCCAGACTACCCACTGATACTTCGGCCTACAACACCCAAATCTCGCATGGTAGGAAAACCACTTCCAGGCCTTCTGGCTCTGTACATGTCTTTGTCTCTCTCTACCTCTGTCTTTGTCTCTGTCCCCTCTCTTTTCTTTTTTCAATTTTTGCTTTTCAGATTTTTGTAAGGTAAAGCATTTTTTTGTGCATTCTGTCCCCTACTACTCACTTATTTTGTTAAAGGAATTCACTCTGCCCCTCCCAACCCAGGAGAGGCAAAAGGAACAGGCCTTCCTGAAGACACAGCCTCATGGATTCTGTAAACTAGCCATTTTGTTGAAACAGAAATCAAGACTTCCCACTGATAGTTTGGCCTCCAGCACCCAAAAGTCACGTGGTAGGAAGACTACTTCCAGACCTCCTGTCTCTGTACCTTTCTTTGTCTCTCTATACTTCTGTCTTCTCTCATTATTTTTTTAATTTTTGCTTTTTAGAATTTTTTAAGGTAAAGCATTTTCTGTGCTTTCTGGCCCAACCTTACACCTTAATTCGTTAAAGTTATTCCCTCTCTCCATCTCTTCCCAGGAGAGGAAAATGGAGCTGGCCTTCTTGAAGATATAGCATCATGGATTCTGCAAACTAGCCATTTTGAGAAAACAGAAACCAAGTCTTCCCACTCATAATTTGGCCTCCAGCACCAAAATTTCGCGTGGTAGGAAGACCACTTCCAGGCCTCCTGTCTCTGTACTTGTCTTTGTATCTCTCTACCTCTATCTTTGTCTCTGACTCTTCTCTTTTCTTTTTTCAATTTTTGTTTTTCAGATTTTTGTAAGGTAAAGCACTTTCTGTGCATTGTGGCTCCACCTACCCAAATATTTTGTTAAAGTAATTCCCTCTTTACCTCCCAACATAGGAAAGGCAAATGGAACAGGCCTTCTTGCAGAGAGAGCTTGATGGATTATGCAAACTAGCCATTTTGGGGAACGAGAAATCAAGACTACCCACAGATACTTCAGTCTACAACACCCAAGTCTCGCGTGGTAGGAAAACCACTTCCAGGCCTCCTGTGTCTGTACCTGTCTTTGTCTCTCTCTACCTCTGTCTTTGTTTCTGTCTCCTCTCTTTTTTCTATTTTTGCTTTTCAGATTTTGGTAAGGTAAAGCATTTTCTGTGCATTTTGGCCCCTACTTATCAACTATTTTGTTAAAATAATTCACTCTGCCCCTACCCACACAGGAGAGGCAAAGGGAACAGGCCTTCTTGAAGAGACAGCCTTATGGATTCTTCAAACTAGCCTTTTTGGGGAAATGGAAAACAAGACTTAACACTGATAATTCAGCCTCACACACCCAAACTCGCGTGGTAGGAAGACTACTTCCAGGCCTCTTGTATCTGTACCTGTCTTTGTCTCTCTCTACCTCTGTCTCTGTCTCCTCTCTTTTTTTAATTTTTTTTATTTTTAGAATTTTTTAATGTAAAGCATTTTCTGCACTTTCTTGTTCCTCCTACCCCCTTATTTTGTTAAAGTAATTCTTTCTCCTCCTCCCAACGCAGGAAAAGCAAAGGGACCAGGACTTCTTGAAGACACAGCTTCATCGATTCTGCAAATGAGCCATTTTGAGGAAACAGAAATCAAGACTTCCCACTCATAATTCAGCCTCCAGCATCCAAAACTCGCATGGTAGGGAGACCCCTTCCAGTCCTCCGGTCTCTGTACCTGTCTTTGTCTCTCTCTATGTCTGTCTCTTTCACTATCTTCCTCTTTTTTATCTTTTAATTTTTTCTATTTAGAATTTTTTCAGGTAAAGCATTTTCTGTGCTTTCTGGCACCTCCTTACCCCTTATTTTGTTATAGTAATTCCCTCTCCCTCTCCCAACCAAGGAAAGGCAAAGGGAACAGGCCTTCTTGAAGACACAACCTCATGGATTCTGCAAACTAGCCATTTTGGGGAAACAGAAATCAAGACATAGAAATGATAATACAGCCTCCAGCACCCAAAACTCGTGTGGTAAGAAGACCCCTTCCAGTCCTCTTGTCTCTGTACCTGTCTTTTTCTATCTATACCTCTGTCTCATTCTCTGTCTCCTCTCTTTTTTTTTAATTTTTGCATTTATAATTTTTTTAAAATAGAGCATTTCCTGCACTCTCTGGTCCTTCCTACCTCCTTATTTTGCTAACATTATTCCTCTCCCCCTCCCAACCCAGGAAGGCAAAGGGAACAGGCCTTCTTGAAGACACAGTCTCATGGATTCTGCAAATAAGCCATTTTGGGGAAACAGAAGTCAAGAGTTCCCACTAATAATTCAGCCTCCAGCATCCAAAACTTACGTGGTTGAAAGACCCCTTTAGGCCTCCTGTCTTTATACCTATATTAGTCTCTCTCTTCCTCTATCTTAGTCTCTCTCTACTGTCTTTTTTTTACATTTTTGCTTTTTAGAATTTTTTAAGGTAAAGCATATTCTGCTCATTCTGGCCCCTTCTACTCAGTTATTTTGTTAAAGTACTTCACGCTGCCCCTACCCACCCAAGAGAGGCAAAGAGAACAGGCCTTCTTGAAGACACAACCTCATGGATTCTGCTAACCAGCCATTTTGAGGAAACAGAAATCAAGACTTAGCACTGATAATTTAGCCTCCAGCACCCAAAACTCGTGTGGTAGGAAGATTATTTCCAGGCCTCCTGTCTCTGAACCTATCTTATCTCTATCTCCCTCTGTCTTGGTCTCTGTCTCCTCTCTTTCTTTTTAAATTTTTGCATTTTAGAATTTTTCAAGGTAAAGCATTTACTGCACTTACTGGCTCCTCCTACTCCCTTATTTTGTTAAATTAATTTCCTCTCCTCCTTCCAACCAAGGAGAGGCAAATGGAACTGACCTTCTTGAAGACACATTCTCATGGAATTGAAAACTAGCCATTTTGGGGAAACAGAAATAAATACTTAACAATGATAATGCCGCCTCCAGCACCCAAAACTCGCGTGGTAGGAAGAAACCTTCCAGTCCTCCTGACTCTGTACCTGTCTTTGTCTCTTTCTACCTCTGTCTCGGTCTCTGTCTCCTTTCTTTTTTTAAAATTTTTACATTGTAGAACTTTTTTTTTTTTTTTTTGGAGAGGTTTTTGCTATAGGGCACATGCGCTCGCCAGACAGACAGAGAGAGACAGAGAGATAGAAAGCAGGAAATCACCCCCCAGGGGGGATGGCCACGCCGCAATCCCTTCTCCTCCATTCTCCTCTCGGGATCTTGGGCACGCACACACACACGCCCGGCGTGAGTTTAAGCCGCTGGGTCCGGGACTCGAACCGCGGTCGACTACGTGGGAGTCCAGTGACATAGCCATTACGCTAACTGCTGGTCCCTTCCTATCTTTATTTTTTTTCTTTTCATTGTAGAACTTTTTAAGGTAAAGCATTTCCTGTGCTTTCTGGCCCTTCCTACCTCCTTATTTTGTTAAAGTTATTCCCTATCCCTATTCCAACCCAGGAGAGGCAAAGGAAACAGGCCTTCTTTATTATTTTATTTTATTTTATTTTATTTTATTTTATTTTATTTTATTTCATTTCATTTCATTTATTTTATTTTATTATTTATTTTATTTATTTATTTTATTTTATTATTTTATTTTATTTTATTATTTTATTATTTTATTTTATTTTATTATTTTATTTTATTTTTGAGAGGTTTTCGCTATAGGGCACACGCGCTCGCCAGACAGACAGAGAGAGATATAGAGACAGAAAGTGAGAAATCACCCCCCAGGGTGGATGGTCATGCCACAATCCCTTCTCCTCCGTTCTCCTCTCGGGACCTTGGGCACGCACGCACATGCCCCAGGCGTGAGTTTTAAGCCACTGGGTCTGGGACATGAACCACGGTTGACTACGTGGGAGTCCAGCGACATAGCCATTACGCTAACTGTTGGTTCCCAAGGAAACAGGCCTGCTTGAAGACACAGTCTCATGGATTCTGCAAACTAGCCATTTTGTGGGAACCAAAATCAAGAATTCCCACTGATAATTTGGTCTCCAGCACCCAAAACTCACGAGGTTGGAAGACCACAACCAGGCCTCCTGCCTCTGTACCTGTCTTTGTCCCTCTCTACCACGTCTCAGTCTTTGTTTCCTCTTTTTTTAAAAATTTTTGCTTTTTAGAATTTTTAAGGTAAAGCATTTTCTGCGCTTTCTTGCCCCACCTACTCCCTTATTTTGTTAAAGTAATTCCCTCTTCCCCTCCCAACCCAGGAGAGGCAAAGGGAACAAGTCTTCTTTAAGACACAGCCTCATGGATTCTGCCATCTAGCCATTTTGAAAAAACAGAAATCAAAACTTAACACTGATAATTCGGCCTCCACCCCAGAAACTCATGTGGTATGAATACCACTACTAGGATTCCTGTCTCTGTACCTGTCTTTGTTTCTCTCTACCTCTGTCTCTGTCTCTGTTTCCTCTCTTTTTTTAATTTTTGCTTTTTAGAATTTTTTAAGGTAAAGCATTTTCTGTGTTTTAGGGACTTCTTACCCCTTATTTGGTTAAATTAATTACCTTTCCTCTTCCCTCTCCAGGAGAGGCAAAAGGAACAGGCCTTCTTGAAGACACAGTCTCATAAATTCTGCAAACTAGCTATTCTGGGGAAACAGAAATCAAGACTTAACACAGATAATTCGGTCTCCAGCACCCAAAACTCGCCTGGTAGAAAGACCCCTTCCAGTACTTCTATCTCTGTACCTGTCTTTATCTCTTTCTACCTCTGTCTCAGCCTCTGTCACCTTTTTTTTTAAATTTTTGCTTTTTACAATTTTTTAATATAAAGCATTTTCTTCAATTTCACACCCCATCTACCCCCTTCTTTTGTTAAAATAATTCTCTCTCCCCCTTTCAACCCAGGATAAGCAAAGGAAACAGGCCTTCTTGAAGACACAGCCTCATGGATTCTGCCTACTAGCCATTTTGCGGAAACAGAAATGAAGACTTCCCACCAATAATTTGGCCTCCAGCACCAAGAACTCGTGTGGTAGGAATATCACTTCCAGGCCTCCTGTGTCTGTACCTGTCTTCAACTCTCTCTCCCTCTTCTCGGTCTCTGTCTCCTCTCTCCTTTTAAAAATATTTTCTTTTTGAATTTTTTAAGATAAAGCATTTTCTGCACTTTCAGGACCCTCATACCCCCTTATTTTGTTAAAATAATTTCCTCTCCTCCTTCCAATGCAGCAGAGGCAAAGGGAACAGGCCTTCTTAAAGAGAGAGACTGATGGATTCTGCAAACTAGCCATTTTAGGGAAAGATAAATCAAGACCGCTCACTGATATTTCGGCCTCCAACACACAAACTTCGCGTGGTAGGAAAACCATTTAAGGCCTCCAGTCTCGGTACCTGTCATTGTTTCTCTCAACCTCTGTCTTAGTCTCTGTCTCCTCTATATTCTTTTTTTCATTTTTGATTTTTAGAATGTTTTAAGGTAAAGCGTTTTCTGCACTTTATGGCCCCTCCTACTCACTTATTTTGTTAAAATAATTCTCTGTCCCCGTCCAAACCCAGGAGAGGCAATGGAAACAACCCTTAATGAAGAAAGAGCCTCAAGGATTCTGCAAACTAGCCATTTTGTGGAAAGAGAAATCAAGACTTCCCTCGGATAATTGGGCCTCCAGCTCACAAATCTCACATAGTAGGAAGACCCCTTCCAGTATGCCTGTATCTGTACTTGTCTTTGTCTCTCTGTATCTCTGTCTCACTCTCTGTCTATTCCCTTCTTTTTAATTTTTGCTTTTTTGAATTTTTTAAGGTAAAGCATTTTCTTCACTATCTGGCCCCTACTATGCCCAGATTTTTTTAAAACTAATTCCCACTCCCCCTCCCAACACAGGAGAGGCAAAGGGAACAGGCTTTCGTGAACACACAGCCTCATGCATTCTGTACACTAGCCACTTTGAGAAAACAGAAATCAGGACTTCTCACTGATAATTCGACCTCCAGCACCCAAAACTCGTGTGGTAGGAAGACCACTTCCAGACCTCCTGTCTCTGTGCCTGTCTTTATCTCTCTCTACCTCTGTCTAGGTCTCTGTCTCCTCTTTTTTTTTCATTTTTATTTTATAGAATTTGTTAAGGTAAAGCATTTTCTGTGCTTTTTGGCCCCTCCTACCCCCTTTTTGTTAAACTAATTCCCTCGCCCCTCCCAACCAAAGAGACGCAAAGGGAACAGGCATTACTGAAGATACAGCGTCATGGATTCAGCAAAGGAGCCATTTTGGGAAACAGTAATGAAGATTTTCCACTGAGAATTCAGCCTCCAGCACCAAAATTTCACGTGGTAGGAAGACCCCTTCCAAGTCTCCTCTCTCTGTACTTGTCTTTGTCTGTCTCTACCTCTGTCTCTGTCTCCTCTCTTTTTTTTAAGTTTTGAATTTTAGAATTTTTTAAGGTAAAGCATTTCCTGTGCTTTCTGGCCCCTCCCACCTCCTTATTTTTTTAAAGATATTCCCTCTCCCCCTAACAGCGCAGGAGAGGCAAAGGGAACCGGCCTTCCTGAAGAAACAGCCTTATGATTTCTGCAAACTAGCCATTTTGGGGGAACAGAAATCAAGAATTCCCACTGATAATATGGCCTCTAGCACCCAAAACTCACGTGGTAGAAAGACCCCTTCAAGGCCTCCTGTCTCTGTATCTGTCTTTGTCTCTCTCCTCCTCTGTCTTCTCTCTCTTTTTTTAAAACTTTTTCTTTTTATAATTTTTTAAGGTAAAGCATATTCTGTGCTTTTGGGTCCCCCTACCCCCTTATTTTGTTAAAGTAATTCCCTCTCCTTCCAACCCAGGAGAAGCAAAGGGAACATATCTTCTTGAAGTTACAGACTCATGGATTATGCAAACTAGCCATTTTGGGGAAACAGAAATCAAATCTTAAAACTGATAATTCGGCCTCCAGCACCAAAAACTCGTGTGGTAGGAATACCTATTCCAGGCCTCCTGCCTCTGTACCTATCTTTGTCTCTCTCTACTTTCTCTTGGTCTCTGTTGCCTGTCTTTATTCAAATTTTTAGTTTTGGGAATTTTTTAAGGTAAAACATTTTCTGCAATTTCTTGCCTGTCCATGCCCTTATTATTTTAAAATAATTCCATCTCCCCATCTCAACCCAGGAGAGGCAAAGAGAACAGGCATTCTTGAAGACAAATCCTCATGGATTCTGCAAACTAGGCATTTTGGCGAAACAGAAATCAAGACTTACCACTGATAATTCATCTTCCAGCACCAAAAATGCCCATTGTAGGAAGACCCCTTTCAGTCCTTCTATCTCTATACCTATCTTTGTCTCTCTCTGCCTCTGACTCTTTCTCTGTCCATTTTCTTTTTCTTTTTTAATTTTTTCTTTTTAGAATTTTTTAGGTAAAGCATTTTCTGTGTTTTCTGGCCCGTCCTTACACCTTATTTTGTTAAAGTAATTGCCTCTCCCCCTCCCTACCGAGGAAAGGGGAAGGAAACAGGCCTTCTTGAAGACACGGCCTCATGGATTCTGCAAACTAGCCATTTTGGGGAAACAGAAATCAAGACTTAACACTTGTAATTAGGCCTCCAGCACCCAAAACTCGCGTGGTAGGAAAACCCCTTCCTGGTCTCCTGTCTTTGGACCTGTCATTGTCTCTCTCTTCATCTGTCTCGGTCTCTCTCAACTCTCTTTTTTTAAAAATTTTTGCTTTTTAGAATTTTTTAAGGTAAAGCATTTTCTGCACTTTTGGGCTCCTCCTACCCTCTTATTTTTTGGAAGTAATTTCCTCTCTTCCTTCCAACCCAGGGGAGGCAAAGGGAACAACCTTTCATGAAGACAGAGCCTCATGGATTCTGCAAACTAGCCATTTTGGGAAAACAGAAATCAAGACATCCATCTAATAATTCGGCCTCCAGATCCCAAATCTCACATGGTAGAAAGACCCCTTCCAGTCTGCCTGTCTCTGTACTTATCTGTCTCTCTCTAACGCTGTTTTGGTGTCTGTCTACTCTTTTGTTTTTCACTTTTGCTTTTTAGAATTTTTTAAGGTAAAGCATTTTCTTCACTATCTGGCCCCTCCTAAGCCCAGATTTTTAAAAAGTAATTCCATCTCCCTTTCCCAACCCAAGAGAGGCAAAGGAAACAGGCCTTCTTGAAGACACAGCTTCATGGATTCTGCAAACTAGCCATTTTGGGGAAACAGAAATCAAGACTTCTCACTGATAATTCGGCCTCTAGCACCCAAAACTCGCATGGTAGGAACACCCTTTTCAGTCCTCCTGTCTCTTTACCTGTCTTTGTCTCTCTCTACCTCTGTCTCTTTCTCTGTCTACTCTCTTTTTATTTTTTAATTTTTTCTTTTTGTAGAATTTTTTCAGGTAAAGCATATTCTGTGCTTTTGGGGCCCTCCTTACCCCCTCCTTTTTTTTAAAGTCATTCCCTCTCCACCTCCCAACCCAGGAGAGGAAAAGGGAACAGACCTTCTTGAACACACAGCTTCATAGATTATGCAAAATAGCCATTTTGGGGAAACAGAAATCAAGACTTCCCACTGAAAATTAGTCCTCCAGCACCCAAAACTCACGTGGTAGGAACACCTTTTCCAGTCCTCCAGTCTCTGTCCCTGTCTTTGTCTCTCTCTCCCTCTGTCTCTTTCTCTGTCTACTTTCTTTTTATTTTTTAATTGTTGCTTTTCGGAATTTTTTCAGGTAAAGTATTTTCAGTGCTTTCTGGCCCCTCCTTACTCCTTATTTTGTTAAAATAATTCCCTGTTCCCCTACCAACCAAGGAAATGCAAAGGGAACAGGTCTTCTTGAAGACACAGTCTCATGGATTCTGCAAACTAGCCATTTTGGGAAAACAGAAATCAACACTTAACATTTGTAATTCGGCCTCTTGCACACAAAACTCACATGGTAAGAAGACCCATTCCAGGCCTCCTGTATTTGTACCTGTCTTTGTCTCTCTCTACTTCCGTTTTTGTCTCTGTCTCCTCTCTCTTTTTTATTTTTTATTTTTAGATTTTTGTAAGGTAAAGCATTTTCTTTTTTTTCTCTCCCCTCATTCTCCCTTATTTTAATAAAGTCATTCCCTCTATCCCTTTCAACACAGCAGAGGCAAAAGGAACAGGCCTTCTTAAAGAGAGAGCCTGATGGATTCTGCAAACTAGTCATTTTGGGGAAAGAGAAATCAAGTCTACCCACTGATATTTTGGCCTCCATCACCCAAATCTTTTGTGGTAGGGAAACCATTCCAGGCCTCCTGTCTCTGTACCTGTCTTTGTCTCTCTCAACCTCTGTTTTGGTCTCTGTCTCCTCTCTATTCTTTTTTTCATTTTTGCTTTTTAGACTCTTTTAAGGTAAAGCATTTTTTTGTGCTTCCTGGAACCTCTTACTCACTTACTTTCTTAAAATAATTCTCTCTCCCTGTCCCAACCCAGGAGAGGCAAAGGGAACAACCCTTAATGAAGACAGAGCATCATGGATTCTGCAAACTAGCCACTATGGGGAAACAGAAATCAAGACTTTCGACCTATAATTCGACCACCAGCACCCAAAACTCACATTGTAGAAAGACCCCTTCCAGTCCACCAGTCTCTGTACCTGTCTTTGTCTCTCCTTACCTCTGTCTTGGTCTCTGTCTCCTTTCTTTCTTTTGTAATTTTTGAATTTTAGAATTTTTTAACATTAATCATTTCCTGCACTTTCTGGCACCTCCAACCTCCTTATTTTGTTAATGTAATTCCCTCTCCCCCTCCCAACCCAGGAGAGGCAAAGGGGACAGGCATTCTTGAAGATACAGACTCGTGGGTTCAGCAAAGGAGTAATTTTGGGAAAACCAGAATCAATATGTCCCACTGATAATTTGGCCTCCAGCGCCCAAAACTCATGTGGTAGGAAGACTATTTCCAGGCTTCCTGTCTCTGTACCTGTCTTTATCTCTGTCTACCTCTGTCCCAGTCTCTGTTTTCTCTCTTTTTTTGAATTTTTTCTTTTTATAATTTTTTCAGGTAATACTTTTTCTGTGCTTTCTGGCCCCCCTTACACCCATTTTTTGTTAAAGTAATTCTTTCTCCTCTTCCCAACCCAGGAGAGGCCAAGGGAACAGGCCTTCTTGAAGATACAGTCTCATAGATTCTGCAAACTAGCCATTTTGAAGAAACAGAAATCAAAACTTCCCACTGATAATTCGGCCTCCACCACCAAAAACTCACATGGTAGGAATAATTCTTCCAGTCCTCCTGTCTCTGTACCTGTCTTTGTCTCTCTCTACACTGTCTCGGTCTCTGTCGCCTGTCTTCATTTAAAATTTTTCCTTTCTTTTCAATTTGTTAAGGTAAAGCATTTTCTGCACTTTCTAGCCCGTCCTACTCACTTATTTTTGTTAAAGTAATTCACTCTCCCCATCCCAACACAGGTGAGGCAAATGGAACAGGAATTCTTGAAGACACAGCCTCATGGATTCTGCAAACTAGCCATTTTGTGGAAACAGAAATCAAGACTTAGCACTGATAATTTAGCCTCCAGCACCCAAACCTCGTGTGGTAGGAAGACTACTTCCAGGCCTCCTGTCCCTGTGTCTGTCTTGGTCTCTCTCTACCTCTGTCTCAGTCTCTGTCTCCTCTCTATATTTCTCTAATTTTAGAATTTAAAAATTTTTTAAGGTAAAGAATTTTCTGCACTTTCTGGCCCCTCCTTCCCACTTATTTTATTTAAGTAATTCCCTCTCCTCCTTACAACCATAAAGAGGCAAAGGGAATAGGCCTCCTTGAAGACTCACTCTCATGGATTCTGTGAACTTGCCATTTTGGGGAAACAGAAATCAAGACTTAACACTGAAAATTAGGCCTCCAGCACTCAATGCTCGCATGGGAGGAAGACCCCTTCAAGTCATCCTGTCTCTGGATATGTCTTTGTCTTTCTCTACCTCTGTCTCAGTCTCTGTCTCCCTCATTTTTTTTTTAACTTTTGCACTTTAGAATTTTTTAGGTAATGCATTTTCTGCGCTTTCTGGCCCCTCCTACCTCCTAATTGAGTTAAAGTAATTCCCTCTCCACCTCCCAATCAGGGAGAGGTAAAGGAAACAGCTCTTCTTGAAGACACAGTCTCATGGATTGTGCAAATGAGCCATTTTGGGATAACAGAAGTCAAGACTTACCACTGATAATTGGGCCTCCAGCACCCAAAACTCTCATGATAGGAAGACCACTTCCAGGCTTCCTGTCTCTGGACCAGTCTTTGTCTCTCTCTATCTCTGTTTGGTCTCTGTCTACTCTCTTTTTTTTTTAATTTTTGTTTTTTAGAATTTTTTAAGGTAAAGCATTTTCTGTGCTTTCTGGTCCCAACTACCTCTTATTTTGTTAAAGTAATTCTCTTTCCCCCTCTCAACCCAGGGGAGGCAAATTAAACAGTCCTTCTTGAAGATACTGCCTCATGGATTCTAGAAACTAGCCATTTTGGGAAAATAGAAACCAACACTTCCCACTGATATTTCAGCCTCCAGCACCAAAAATTCACGTGGTAGGAAGACCTCTTTCAGGCCTCCTGTTTCTGTAGCTGTCTTTGTCTCTCTCTACCTCAGTCTTTGTCTCTTTCTCCTCTCTTTTCTTTTTTTAATTTTTGCTTTTCAGATTTTTGAAAAGTAAAACATTTTCTGTGCTTCCGGGTCCCTCTTACTCATTTGTTTTGTTAAAGTAATTCCCTCTCTCCCTCACAACCCTGGAGAGACAAAGGGAACAGGCCTTCTCGAAGACACAACCTCAAGGAATCTGCACACTAGCCATTTTGGGGAAACAGAAATCAAGACGTAACTCTGATAATTCGTCCTCCAGCATCCAAAACTCGCGTGGTAGAAAAACTACTTTCTGGCCTCCTGTTTCTGTACCTCTCTTTGTCTCTCTCTTACTCTGTCTCGGTCTCTGTCTAATCTCTTCTTTTTTTAAAAATTTTGCTTTTAGATTTTTGTAAGGTAATATATTTTCTGCGCTTTCTGGCTCCTACTACTCACTCATTTTGTTAAAGTAATTCCCTCTCCCCCTGCCAACTCAGGAAAAGCAAAGGGAACAGGCTTTCTTGAAGACACAGCCTTATGGATTCTGAAAACTAACCATTTTGGGGAAACAGAAATCAAGACGTAACACTGATAATTCGGCCTCCAGCACCCAAAACTCGCTTAGAAGGAATACTCCTTCCAGTCCTCCTGTCTCTTTACCTGTCTTTGTCTCTCTCTACATCTGTCTCGACCTCTGTCACCTGTCATTTTTTAAAATTTTTCTTTTTAGAATTTTTTAAGGTTAAGCATTTTCTTTGACTTCAGGGCCCTCCTACCCCCTTATTTTGTTAAAGTTATCCCCTTTCTCCCTTTCAACCCAGGAGAGGCAAAGGGAACAGGCCTTCTTGAAGACACAGTCTCATGGATTCTGCAAACTAGCCATTTTTGGGAAACAAAAATCAGACTTCCCACTGATATTTGGGCCTCCAGCACCCAAAACTCCCATTGTAGGAAGACCCTTTTCAATCTTCCTATCTCTGTACCTGTCTTTGTCTCCCTCTACCTCTGTCTCTTTCTCTGTCAACTCTCTTTTTATTTTTTAATTTTTTCTTTTTGAATTTTTTCCTGGTAAAACGTTTTCAGCACTTTCTGGCCTGTCCTAACCCCTTATTTTGTTAAAATAACTCCCTCTCCACCTCCCAACTGAGGGAAGGCAAAGGGAACAGGCCTTCTTGAAGACACAGCCTCATGGATTCTGCAAACTAGCCATTTTGGGGAAACAGAAATCAAGACTTAACACTAGTAATTTGGCCTCCAGCACCTAAAACTCGCCTGGTAGAAAAACCCCTTTCAGGCCTCCTGTCTTTGTACCTGTCTTTGTCTCTCTCTTCCTCTGTCTTGGTCTCTCTCTACTGTCTTTTTTTATTTTTTACATTTTTGCTTTTTAGAACTTTTTAAGGTAAAGCATTTTCTGCGCTTTCTGGCTCCTCCTACCCTCTTATTTAGTTAAAGTAATTTCCTCTCCTCCTTCCACCCCAGGAGAGGCAAACGGAACATGCCTTCTTGAAGACACAGTCTCATGGATTCCACAAAGTAGCCAATTTTTGGAAACAAAAATCAAGATTTAACAATGATAATACGGGCTCCAGCACCCAAAACTCTCATGGTAGGAAGACCCATTCCACTCCTCCTGTCTCTGTACCTGTCTTTGTCTCTTTCTACCTCTGTCTCAGTCTCTGTTTCCCCTCTTTTGTAATTTTTGCATTTTAGAATTTTTTAAGGAAAAGTATTTCCTGCTCTTTCTGGCCCCGTCTACCTCCTTATTTTGTTAAAGTTATTCCCTCTCACATTCCCAACACAGGAGAGGCAAAGGGAACAGGACTTCTTGAAGACACAGCCTCATGGATTCTGCAAACTAGCCATTTTGGGGGAACAGAAATCAAGAATTCCCACTAATAATTTGGCCTCCAGAACTGAAAACTCACGTGGTAGGAAGACCTCATCCAGGCCTCCTGTCTCTGTACCTGTCTTTGTCTCTCTCTACCTTGTCTCAGACTTTGTCTCCTCTCTTTTTTTAAATTTTTTGCATTTTAGAATTTTTTTAAAAAAAAACATTTTCTATGCTTTCATGACCCACCTATCCAATTATTTTGTTTAAGTAATTCACTCTCACACTCAGAACACAGGAGGGACAAAGGGAACAGGCCTTCTTGAAGACACAGTCTCATGGATTCTGCAAACTAGCCATTTTGGAGAAACAGAAATCAAAACATCCCACTGATAATTAGGCCTCCACCACCAAAAACTCACATGGTAGGAATAATTCTTCCAGTCCTCCTGTCTCTGTACCTGTCTTTGTCTCTCTCTACCTCTGTCTTGGTCTCTGTCAGCTCTTTTTTATTTTAATGTTTGCTTTTTAGAATTTTTAAGGTAAAGCACTTTCTGCGCTTTCTAGCCCCTTCTACTCACTTATTTTGTTTAAGTAATTCACTCTCCCCATCCCAACACAGGTGAGGCAAATGGAACAGGAATTCTTGAAGACACAACCTCATGGATTCTGCAAATTAGCCATTTTGTGGAAACAGAAATCAAGACTTAGCACTGCTAATTCAGCCTCCAGCACCCAAAACTCACGTGGTAGGAAGACTACTTCCAGGCCTCCTGTCCCGGTACCTGTCTTTGTTTCTCTCTACCTCTGTCTCGGTCTCTGTCTCCTCTCTATATTTCTCTAATTTTAGAAATTTAAAATTTTTTAATGTAAAGAATTTTCTGCACTTTCTGGCCCCTCCTTCCTCCTTATTTTGTTTAAGTAATTCTCTCTCCTTACAACCAAAAAGAGGCAAAGGGAATAGGTCTCCTTGAAGACACACTCTCATGGATTCTGCAAACTTGCCATTTTGGGGAACAGAAATCAATACTTAAGACTGATAATTTGGCCTCCAACACCCAAATCTTGCATGGTAGGAAAACCACTTATAGGCCTCCTGTCTCTGTATCTTTCTTTGTCTCTCTCAACATCTGTCCACTCTCTGTCTACTCTCTTACTTTTTAAAATTTTTGCTTTATACAATTTTTTTATTGTTATTTTTTTATTTTTTTATTTTTTTTATTTATTTGCATTCATTCTCTGAACATCATTACAGCATACAAAATGAGATTTTAAATCCAAAGTACACTATATATTGTCTCAATCAAGCACATCAACAAGCATGTTATTGTCAGCAAATGATCTTCCATTTCTTGTCTTCTGTATGTTTTGCTTTTATCCCTCCATCCTAGATTCTCTATCTCTTAACCTCTACCATCTCCCACTCTCCTCCCACAGTCTCTGGTATCTATTTTTGCTTTCTATACTGTTTTCTCCTCACATTTTATTGTATCGCCAAAGACCCTAATCAATCCAAATACCCTCATAGGAAACACAGGTGATACCCACATTTCCATGAACACAAGTCTTACTTTACGCATCCTATAAAGTAGCACCTAGCTGTGGCTACATATCCTACTGCAGTCATTGAATATATATATTTTTTTTTTTCTGAAACATTTTTTTTGTAACTCAATTTACATTCCTTCCCTAAGCTTCATCACAGCATACAAAATGCAATCTCCCATCCAGTACACACTGCATAGTGATACAATCATGAACATTACAAAAAAATTTTCCATTACTAGTTCCTAGAATTACTTCCACCCCTCTTTCTGACCCTCTGTCCCTTCCCACCCTCCTCTCACACCACCTCCGGTGTCTACAATTGTCCTTCATTCCCTTCCCACCCACGTTGCATTGATCACACAATTTCCTACATAATCTAACTACTTTCAATGGTGAGCTCACTCATTACTACTAAGAAAACCAGTTATAATTTAACTCAAAGAAATGCCAAGGATCTTTGCTTAAAGCCAGGAAACAGGTTAGGATTCTGTTCAAATGGTAGGTGCATGAACCTATCAGTCTCATGTACTTTTATCTTCTGTTCTGGTTCAATTTTCCTGATTAAATTCTGGGATATAATATTCAAATTCAGACTTGTCCCTCTGATTAAGTTGGCCACTTTCATAGTTTTTGGACTCTTATTTCCGTGTGTCTGTGTTTAATTTTCTTGATACAGCACACCCTTGAGAACTTCTTGTAGATCTGGTCTGCTGCTGGTAAATTCTTTCAGGTTTTGTTTATCTGAGAATGTTCTTGTGTTTTCTTCACACCTGAAAGATAATCTTGCCGGGTACAGTATTCTTGGCTGAAATTGCTTCTCTCGTAACACTTTGAATATATTTTCCCATTCTCTCCTCGCTCGCATTGTTTCCGATGAGAGATCTGCTGTTAGCCTGATGGGATGTCCTTTGTAGGTAACTTGGTGTTTCTCTCTTGCCAATCTTAGTATCTTGTCTTTGTCTGCAGTTTTGGTCAACCTGGCTATAATGTGTCTTGGAGAAGATCTTCTTGGGTTGATTCTATTAGGGGTCCTTTGTATTTCCTGGGACTGGATCTTCGAATGCCTCTCTAGGTTTGGAAAGTTTTCTTGCAGGATTTCATGGAATAGATTATCAATGCCCTTATGGGTCTCTTCACCTTCTGGAATGCCAATTATCCGGATATTTGGACGTTTGATGGTATCCAGTACTTCTCGCATATCATTCTCAAATTTTTGAGCCATTTTCTCAGTCTTCGTGGTGGACTTTTCTAAGCCAACCATTTTCTCTTCTACATCTGAGATTCTATTTTCTGAATGATCTAGTCTGCTTTTAATACTTTCAAGGGAGATTTTGACTTCTTGTATTATAGCCTTCATCTCTAGCAGTTCCGTTTGAGTCTTTTGTAAAGTGTGTAATTCCTCTTTTAGATCTTGCAAGAATTTCCTCATCTCCTGGAACTCGGCAACTTCTTTCTCCTTTCTCTTTAGCAGTTCATTATCTCTCTTTTCTTCCATCTGTGTTAGCTTCGACATTACGAATGCTCTAAATTCCTTATCAGACATTTCCATGACTTTCACCGAACTGCTTGTGGATGAAGGAGAGTTACTCTTTTCCATTGGAGGAGAGGTATTTTCACGTTTTCCCATATTTCTCGTGATCCGACGGTGATTTCTTGTCATCTGATGAATGGCATGTTTCTTTCAAATTCTTGAAGTTAAGCCTCAATGTCCAGGAGCAAGCAGACAGAGGTGTTCTAGAATCGGATTGCCGTTCTGTAGTGATAGCTGGTGCAGCAGATTAAGTAGATATTGGGTGGAGAGACAAGAAAAAAGGAAAAGAAAAAGAGAGAGAGAAACAACAACAAAAAGAGAGAAAAAAGACAAAAAAATAAAAAATTATAATTGCTTTTCTTTTTTTTTTCTAAAGAAAAAAATCACAAAATAGAAAACCGCGTGGCGCGCAAAGCGCGCCGCGCAAAATATCTAGTACCCAGTATCCATGTGGATACTTCTCAGAGAATGGCTCAACTCTCCTGCCTGGGAGAAAGGAGCAGAAGGGCTTATTAACAAAACAAAAGATGGAGCTGAGAGCCAGAGAAAAATTCTACCTTTAAAAAAATCGTAAAAAGGAAAAATTACCAAAAAAACATGAGGAGACAGGAGCAGAGAGAGACAGAGACCTCAGAGACACAGGGACAGGGATAGAAGCCAGAGGGCCTACCTACCACAATAGCTTTGCTTGCTGGAGGCTGAATTATGAGTAGAAAACCTTCATTTCTCCTGTGCCTGAAATATCTAGTTCCCAGTATCCATGTGGATACTTCTCAGAGAATGGCTCAACTCTCCAGCCTGGGAGAAAGGAGCAGAAGGGCATATTAACAAAACAAAAGATGGAGCTGAGAGCTAGAGAGAAATTCTACCTTTAAAAACGCGTAAAAAGGAAAAATTACCAAAAAAACATGAGGAGAAAGGAGCAGAGAGAGACAGAGACCTCAGAGACACAGGGACAGGGATAAAGGCCAGACGGGCTCCCTACCACACTAGCTTTGCTTGCTGGAGGCTGAATTATGAGTAGAAAAATCTTCATTTCTCCTGTGCCTGAAATATCTAGTTCCCAGTATCCATGTGGATTCTTCTCAGAGAATGGCTCAACTCTCCAGCCTGGGAGAAAGGAGCAGAAGGGCTAATTAACAAAACAAAAGATGGAGCTGAGAGCCAGAGAGAAATTCTACCTTTAAAAAAATCGTAAAAAGGAAAAATTACCAAAAAAACATGAGGAGACAGGAGCAGAGAGAGACAGAGAACTCAGAGACACAGGGACAGGGATAGAGGCCAGAGGGGCTAACTACCACACTAGCTTTGCTTGCTGGAGGCTGAATTATGAGTAGAAAATCTTCATTTCTCCTGTGCCTGAAATATCTAGTTTCCAGTATCCATGTGGATTCTTCTCAGAGAATGGCTCAACTCTCCAGCCTGGGAGAAAGGAGCAGAAGGGCTTATTAACAAAACAAAAGATGGAGCTGAGAGCCAGAGAGAAATTCTACCTTTAAAAAAATCGTAAAAAGGAAAAATTACCAAAAAAAACCATGAGAAGACAGGAGCAGAGAGAGACAGAGACCTCAGAGACACAGAGACAGGGATAGAGGCCAGAGGGGATACCTACCACACTAGCTTTGCTTGCTGGAGGCTGAATCATGAGTAGAAAATCTTCATTTCTCCTGTGCCTGAAATATCTTGTTCCCAGTATCCATGTGGATACTTCTCAGAGAATGGCTCAACTCTCCAGCCTGGGAGAAAGGAGCAGAAGGGCTTATTAACAAAACAAAAGATGGAGCTGAGAGCCAGAGAGAAATTCTACTTTAAAAAAAATCCTAAAATAGAAAAATTAACAAAAAAACATGAGGAGACAGGAGCAGAAAGAGACAGAGACCTCAGAGACACAGGGACAGGGATAGAGGCCAGAGGGTCTCCCTACCACACTAGCTTTGCTTGCTGGAGGCTGAATTATGAGTAGAAAATTTTCATTTCTCCTGTGCCTGAAATATCTAGTTCCCAGTATCCATGTGTATACTTCTCAGAGAATGACTCAACTCTCCTGCCAGGCAGAGAGGAGCAGAAGGGCTTATCAACAAAACAAAAGATGGAGCTGAGAGCCAGAGAGAAATTCTACCTTTAAAAAAATCGTATAAAGGAAAAATTATCAAAAAAACATGAGGAGACAGGAGCAGAGAGAGACAGAGACCTCAGAGACACAGGGACAGGGATAGAGGCCAGAGGGGCTACCTACCACACTAGCTTTGCTTGCTGGAGGCTCAATTATGAGTAGAAAATCTTCATTTCTCCTGTCCCTGAAATATCTAGTTCCCAGTATCCATGTGGATTCTTCTCAGAGAATGGCTCAACTCTCCAGCCTGGGAGAAAGGAGCAGAAGGACTTATTAACAAAACAAAAAATGGAGCTGAGAGCCTGAGAGAAATTCTACCTTTAAAAAAATCGTAAAAAGGAAAAATTACCAAAAACACATGAGGAGATAGGAGCAGAGCGAGACAGAGACCTTAGAGACACAGGGACAGAGATAGAAGGCCAGAGGGGCTACCTACCACACTAGCTTTGCTTTCTGGAGGCTGAATTATGAGTAGAAAATCTTCATTTCTCCTGTGGCTGAAATATCTAGTTCCCAGTACCCATGTGGATACTTCTCAGAGAATGGCTCAACTCTCCAGCCTGGGAGAAAGGAGCAGAAGGGCTTATTAACAAGACAAAAGATGGAGCTGAGAGCCAGAGAGAAATTCAACTTTTAAAAAATCCTAAAATAGAAAAATTAACAAAAAAACATGAGGAGACAGGAGCAGAAAGAGACAGAGACCTCGGAGACACAGGTACAGGGATAGAGGCCAGAGGGGCTCCCTACCACACTAGCTTTGCTTGCTGGAGGCTGAATTATGAGTTGAAAATCTTCATTTCTCCAGTGCCTGAAATAACTAGGTCCCAGTATCCATGTGTATACTTCTCAGAGAATGGCTCAACTCTCCTGCCAGGCAGAGAGGAGCAGAAGGGCTTATCAACAAAACAAAAGATGGAGCTGAGAGCCAGAGAGAAATTCTACCTTTAAAAAAATCGTAAAATGGAAAAATTATCAAAAAAATATGAGGAGACAGGAGCAGAGAGAGACAGAGACCTCAGAGACACAGGGACAGGGATAGAGGCCAGAGGGGCTCCCTACCACACTAGCTTTGCTTGCTGGAGGCTGAATTATGAGTAGAAAATCTTCATTTCTCCTGTGCCTGAAATATCTAGTTCCCATTATCCATGTAAATACTTCTCAGAGAATGGCTCAACTCTCCTGCCAGGCAGAGAGGAGCAGAAGGGCTTATCAACAAAACAAAAGATGGAGCTGAGAGCCAGAGAGAAATTCTACCTTTAAAAAAATCGTAAAAAGGAAAAATTATCAAAAAAACATGAGGAGACAGGAGCAGAGAGAGACAGAGACCTCAGAGACACAGGGACAGGGATAGAGGCCAGAGGGGCTCCCTACGACACTAGCTTTGCTTGCTGGAGGCTGAATTATGAGTAGAAAATCTTCATTTCTCCTGTGCCTGAAATATCTAGTTCCCAGTATCCATGTGGATTCTTCTCAGAGAATGGCTCAATGCTCCTCGTGGGAGGAAGGAGCAGATGGGCTTATTAACAAAACAAAAGATGGAGCTGAGAGCCAGAGAGAAATTCTACCTTTAAAAATATCGTAAAAAGGAAAAATTACCAAAAAAACATGAGGAGAGAGGAGCAGAGAGAGACAGAGACCTCAGAGACACAGGGACAGGGATAGAGGCCAGAGGGGCTCCCTACCACACTAGCTTTGCTTGCTGGAGGCTCAATTATGAGTAGAAAATCTTCATTTCTCCTGTGCCTGAAATATCTATTTCCCAGTATCCATGTGGATTCTTCTCAGAGAATGGCTCAACTCTCCAGCCTGGGAGAAAGGAGCAGAAGGGCTTATTAACAAAACAAAAAATGGAGCTGAGAGCCAGAGAGAAATTCTACCTTTAAAAAAATCGTAAAGAGGAAAAATTACCAAAAAAACATGAGGAGATAGGAGCAGAGAGAGACAGAGACCTCAGAGACACAGGGACAGAGATAGAAGGCCAGAGGGGCTACCTACCACACTAGCTTTGCTTGCTGGAGGCTGAATTATGAGTAGAAAATCTTCATTTCTCCTGTGGCTGAAATATCTAGTTCCCAGTACCCATGTGGATACTTCTCAGAGAATGGCTCAACTCTCCAGCCTGGGAGAAAGGAGCAGAAGGGCTTATTAACAAAACAAAAGATGGAGCTGAGAGCCAGAGAGAAATTCTACCTTTAAAAAAATCGTAAAAAGGAAAAATTACCAAAAAAATTGAGGAGACAGGAGCAGAGAGAAATAGAGACCTCAGAGACACAGAGACAGGGATAAAGGCCAGACGGGCTCCCTACCACACTAGCTTTGCTTGCTGGAGGCTGAATCATGAGTAGAAAATCTTCATTTCTCCTGTGCCTGAAATATCTAATTCCCAGTATCCATGTGGATACTTCTCAGAGAATGGCTCAACTCTCCAGCATGGGAGAAAGGAGCAGAAGGACTAATTAACAAAACAAAAGATAGAGCTGAGAGCCAGAGAGAAATTCTACTTTTAAAAAAATCCTAAAATAGAAAAATTAACAAAAAAACATGAGGAGACAGGAGCAGAAAGAGACAGAGACCTCAGAGACACAGGGACTGGGATAGAGGCCAGAGGGGCTCCCTACCACACTAGCTTTGGTTGCTGGAGGCTGAATTATGAGTAGAAAATCTTCATTTCTCCTGTGCCTGAAATATCTAGTTCGCAGTATCCATGTGGATACTTCTCAGAAAATGGCTCAACTCTCCAGCCTGGCAGAAAGGATCAGAAGGGCTTATTAACAAAACAAAAAATTGAGCTGAGAGCCAGAGAGAAATTCTACCTTTAAAAAAATCGTAAAAAGGAAAAATTACCAAAAAAACATGAGGAGATAGGAGCAGAGAGAGACAGAGACCTCAGAGACACAGGGACAGAGATAGAAGGCCAGAGGGGCTATCTACCACACTAGCTTTGCTTGCTGGATGCTGAATTATGAGTAGAAAATCTTCATTTCTACTGTGCCTGAAATATCTAGTTCCCAGTATCCATGTGGATTCTTCTCAGAGAATGGCTCAACTCTCCTGCCAGGCAGAGAGGAGCAGAAGGGCTTATTAACAAAACAAAAGATGGAGCTGAGAGCCAGAGAGAAATTCTACCTTTAAAAAAATCCTAAAAAGGAAAAATTACCAAAAAAACATGAGGAGACAGAAGCAGAGAGAGACAGAGACCTCAGAGACACAGGGACAGGCATAGAAGGCCAGAGGGGCTCCGTACCACACTAGCTTTGCTTGCTGGAGGCTGAATTATGAGTAGAAAATCTTCATTTCTCCTGTGCCTGAAATATCTATTTCCCAGTATCCATGTGGATTCTTCTCAGAGAATTGCTCAACTCTCCAGCCTGGGAGAAAGGAGCAGAAGGGCTTATTAACAAAAGAACAGATGGAGCTGAGAGCCAGAGAGAAATTCTACCTTTAAAAAAATCGTAAAATGGAAAAATTACTAAAAAAAAACATGAGGAGACAGGAGCAGAGAGAGACAGAGACCTCAGAGACACAGGGACAGGGATAGAGGCCAGAGGGGCTACCTACCACACTAGCTTTGCTTGCTGGAGGCTGAATAATGAGTAGAAAATCTTCATTTCTCCTGTGCCTGAAATATATAGTTCCGAGTATCCATGTGGATACTTCTCAGAGAATGGCTCAACACTCCAGCCTGTGAGAAAAGAGCAGAAGGGCTTATTAACAAAACAAAAGATGGAGCTGAGAACCAGAGAGGAATTCTACCTTTAAAAAAATCGTAAAAAGGAAAAATTACACAAAAATCATGAGGAGACAGGAGCAGAGAGAGACAGAGACCTCAGAGACACAGGGACAGGGATAGAAGGCCAGAGGGGCTCCCTACCACACTAGCTTTGCTTGCTGGAGGCTGAATTATGAGTAGAAAATCTTCATTTCTTCTCTCCCTGAAATATCTAGTTCCCAGTATCCATGTGGATTCTTCTCAGAGAATGGCTCAACTCTCCTGCCTGGGAGAAAGGAGCAGAAGGGCGTATTAACAAAACAAAAGATGGACCTGAGAGCCAGAGAGAAATTCTACCTTTAAAAAAATCGTAAAAAGGAAAAATTACCAAAAAATCATGAAGAGACAGGAGCAGAGAGAGACAGAGATCTCAGAGACACAGGGACAGGGATAGAGGCCAGAGGGGCTCCCTACCACACTAGCTTTGCTTGCTGGAGGCTGAATTATGAGTAGAAAATCTTCATTTCTCCTGTGCCTGAAATATCTAGTTCCCAGTATCCATGTGGATTCTTCTCAGAGAATGGCTCAACGCTCCTCGTGGGAGAAAGGAGCAGATGGGCTTATTAACAAAACAAAAGATGGAGCTGAGAGCCAGAGAGAAATTCAACCTTTAAAAAAATCGTAAAAAGGTAAAATTACCAAAAATACATGAGGAGACAGGAGCAGAGAGAGACAGAGACCTCAGAGACACAGGGACAGGGATAGAGGCCAGAGGGGCTCCCTACCACATTATCTTTGCTTGCTGGAGGCTGAATTATGAGTAGAAAATCTTCATTTCTCCTGTGCCTGAAATATCTAGTTCCCAGTATCCATGTGGATACTTCTCAGAGAATGGCTCATCTCTCCAGCCTGGGAGAAAGGAGCGGAAGGGCTTATTAACAAAACAAAAGATGGAGCTGAGAGCCAGAGAGAAATTCTACCTTTAAAAAAATCGTAAATAGGAAAAATTACCAAAAAAACATGAGGAGACAGGAGCAGAGAGAGAGAGAGACCTCAGAGACACACGGACAAGGATAGAGGCCAGAGGGGCTCCCTACCACACTAGCTTTGCTTGCTGGAGGCTCAATTATGAGTAGAAAATCTTCATTTCTCCTGTGCCTGAAATATTTATTTCCCAGTATCCATGTGGATACTTCTCAGAGAATGGCTCAACTCTCCAGCCTGGGAGAAAGGAGCAGAAGGGCTTATTAACAAAACAAAAAATGGAGCTGAGAGCCAGAGAGAAATTCTACCTTTAAAAAAATCGTAAAATGGAAAAATTACCAAAAAAACATGAGGAGATAGGAGCAGAGAGAGACAGAGACCTCAGAGACACAGGGACAGAGATAGAAGGCCAGAGGGGCTACCTACCACACTAGCTTTGCATGCTGGAGGCTGAATTATGAGTAGAAAATCTTCATTTCTCCTGTGGCTGAAATATCTAGTTCCCAGTATCCATGTGGATACTTCTCAGAGAATGGCTCAACTCTCCAGCCTGGGAGAAAGGAGAAGAAGGACTTATTAACAAAACAAAAGATGGAGCTGAGAGCCAGAGAGAAATTCTACCTTTAAAAAAATCGTAAAAAGGAAAAATTACCAAAAAAACATGAGGAGACATGAGCAGAGAGAGATAGAGACCTCAGAGAAACAGAGACAGGGATAAAGGCCCGACGGGCTCCATACCACACTAGCTTTGCTTGCTGGAGGCTGAATTATGAGTAGAAAATCTTCATTTCTCCTGTGCCTGAAATATCTAGTTCCCAGTATCCATGTGGATTTTTCTCAGAGATTGGCTCAGCTCTCCAGCCTGGGAGAAAGGAGCAGAAGTGCTTATTAACAAAACAAAAGATGGAGCTGAGAGCCAGAGAGAAATTCTACCTTTAAAAAAATCTTAAAAAGGAAAAATTACCAAAAAAACATGAGGAGACAGGAGCAGAGATAGACAGAGACCTCAGAGACACAGGGACAGGGATAGAGGCCAGAGGGGCGAACTACCACACTAGCTTTGCTTGCTGGAGGCTGAATTATGAGTAGAAAATCTTCATTTCTCCTGTGCCTGAAATATCTAGTTCCCAGTATCCATGTGGATACTTCTCAGAGAATGGCTCAACTCTCCAGCCTGGGAGAAAGGAGCAAAAGGGCTTATTAACAAAACAAATGATGGAGCTGAGAGCCAGAGAGAAATTCTACCTTTAAAAAAATCTTAAAAAGGAAAAATTACCAAAAAAACATGAGGAGACAGGAGCAGAGAGAGACAGAGACCTCAGAGACACAGGGACAGTGATAGAGGCCAGAGGGGCTCCCTACCACACTAGCTTTGCTTGCTGGAGGCTGAATTATGAGTAGAAAATCTTCATTTCTCCTGTGCCTGAAATATCTAGTACCCAGTATCCATGTGTATACTTCTCAGAGAATGGCTCAACTCTCCTGCCAGGCAGAGAGGAGCAGAAGGGCTTATTAACAAAACAAAAGATGGAGCTGAGAGCCAGAGAGAAATTCTACCTTTAAAAAAATCGTAAAAAGGAAAAATTTCCAAAAAAACATGAGGAGACAGGAGCAGAGAGAGACAGAGACCTCAGAGACACAGGGACAGTGATAGAGGCCAGAGGGCCTCCCTACCACACTAGCTTTGCTTGCTGGAGGCTGAATTATGAGTAGAAAATCTTCATTTCTCCTGTGCCTGAAATATCTAGTTCCCAGTATCCATGTGTATACTTCTCAGAGAATGGCTCAACTCTCCTGCCAGGCAGAGAGGAGCAGAAGGGCTTATTAACAAAACTAAAGATGGAGCTGAGAGCCAGAGAGAAATTCTACCTTTAACAAAATCGTAAAAAGGAAAAATTACCAAAAAAACATGAGGAGACAGGAGCAGAGAGAGACAGAGACCTCAGAGACACAGGGACAGTGTTAGAGGCCAGAGGGGCTCCCTACCACACTAGCTTTGCTTGCTGGAGGCTTAATTATGAGTAGAAATTTTCATTTCTCCTGTGCCTGAAATATCTAGTTCCCAGTATCCATGTGGATTCTTCTCAGAGAATGGCTCAACTCTCCTGCCTGGGAGAAAGGAGCAGAAGGGATTATTAACAAAACAAAAGATGGAGCTGAGAGCCAGAGAGAAATTCTACCTTTAAAAAAGTCGTAAAAAGGAAAAATTACCAAAAAAACATGAGGAGACAGGAGCAGAGTGAGACAGAGACCTCAGAGACACAGGGACAGGGATAGAAGTCCACAGGGGCTCCCTACCACACTAGATTTGCTTGCTGGAGGCTGAATAATGAGTAGAAAATCTTCATTTCTCCTGTGCCTGAAATATCTAGTTCCCAGTATCCATGTGGATACTTCCCAGAGAATGTCTCAACTCTCGTGCCTGGGAGAAAGGAGCAGAAAGGCTTATTAACAAAACAAAAGATGGGGCTGAGAGCCAGAGAGAAATTCTACCTTTAAAAAAATCGTAAAAAGGAAAAATTACCAAAAAAACATGAGGGGACAGGAGCAGAGAAAGACAGAGGCCTCAGAGACACAGGGGCAGGGATAGAGGCCAGAGGGCCTACCTACCACACTAGCTTTGCTTGCTGGAGGCTGAATTATGAATAGAAAATCTTCATTTATCCTGTGCCTGAAATATCTATTTCCCAGTATCCATATGGATACTTCTCAGAGAATGGCTCAACTCTCCTGCCTGGGAGAAAGGAGCAGAAGGGCTTATTAACAAAACAATAGATGGAGCTGAGAGCCAGAGAGAAATTCAACCTTTAAAAAAATCGTAAAAAGGAAAAATTACCAAAAAAACATGAGGAGACCGGAGCAGAGAGAGACAGAGACCTCAGAGACACAGGGACAGGGATAGAGGCCAGAGGGGCTCCATACCACACTAGCTTTGCTTGCTGGAGGCTGAATTATGAGTAGAAAATCTTCATTTCTCCGGTGCCTGAAATATCTAGTTCCCAGTATCCATGTGGATACTTCCCAGAGAATGGATCAACTCTCCTGCCTGGGAGAAAGGAGCAGAAGGGCTTATTAACAAAACTAAAGATGGAGCTGAGAGCCACAGAGAAATTCTACCTTTAAAAAAATGGTAAAAAGGAAAAATTACCAAAAAAACATGAGGAGACAGGAGCAGAGAGAGACAGAGACCTCAGAGACACAGGGACAGGGATAGAGGCCAGACGAGCTCCCTACCAGACTAGCTTTGCTTGCTGGAGGCTGAATTATGAGTAGAAAATCTTCATTTCTCCTGTTCCTGAAATATCTACTTCCCAGTATCCATGTGGATACTTCCCCGAGAATGGCTCAACTCTCTTGCCTGGGAGAAAGGAGCAGAAGGGCTTATTAACAAAACTAAAGATGGAGCTGAGAGCCAGAGAGAAATTCTACCTTTAAATAAATGGTAAAAAGAAAAATTACCAAAAAAACATGAGGAGACAGGAGCAGAGAGAGAACGAGACCTCAGAGACACAGGGACAGGGATAAAGGCCAGACGAGCTCCCTACCACACTAGCTTTGCTTGCTGGAGGCTGAATTATGAGTAGAAAATCTTCATTTCTCCTGTTCCTGAAATATCTAGTTCCCAGTATCCATGTGGATTCTTCTCAGAGAATGGCTCAACTCTCCAGCCTGGGAGAAAGGAGCAGAAGGGCTTATTAACAAAACAAAAGATTGAGCTGAGAGCCAGAGAGAAATTCTACCTTTAAAAAAATCGTAAAAAGGAAAAATTACCAAAAAAACATGAGGAGACAGGAGCAGAGAGAGACAGAGAACTCAGAGACACAGGGACAGGGATAGAGGCCAGAGGGGCTCCCTACCACACTAGCTTTGCTTGCTGGAGGCTGAATAATGAGTAGAAAATCTTCATTTCTCCTGTGCCTGAAATATCTAGTTCCCAGTATCCATGTGGATGCTTCTCAGAGAATGGCTCAACTCTCCTGCCTGGGAGAAAGGAGCAGAAGGGCTTATTAACAAAACAAAAGATGGAGCTGAGAGCCAGAAAGAAATTCTACCTTTAAAAAAATCGTAAAAAGAAAAAATTACCAAAAAATCATGAGGAGACAGGAGCAGAGAGAGACAGAGCCCTCAGAGACACAGGGACAGGGATAGAAGGCCAGAGGGGCTCCCTACCACACTAGCTTTGCTTGCTGGAGGCTAAATTATGAAAAGAAAATCTTCATTTCTCCTGTGCCTCAAATATCTAGTTCCCAGTATCAATGTGGATTCTTCTCAGAGAATGGCTCAACGCTCCTCGTGGGAGAAAGGAGCAGATGGGCTTATTAACAAAACAAAAGATGGAGCTGAGAGCCAGAGAGAAATTCTACCTTTAACAAAATCGTAAAAAGGAAAAATTACCAAAAAAACATGAGGAGACAGGAGCAGAGAGAGACAGAGACCTCAGAGACACAGGGACAGGGATAGAGGCCAGAGGGGCTCCCTACCACACTAGCTTTGCTTGCTGGAGGCTGAATTATGAGTAGAAAATCTTCATTTCTCCTGTGCCTGAAATATCTAGTTCCCAGTATCCATGTGGATTCTTCTCAGAGAATGGCTCAACTCTGCTGCCTGGGAGAAAGGAGCAGAAGGGATTATTAACAAAACAAAAGATGGAGCTGAGAGCCAGAGAGAAATTCTACCTTTAAAAAAGTCGTAAAAAGGAAAAATTACCAAAAAAACATGAGGAGACAGGAGCAGAGAGAGACAGAGACCTCAGAGACACAGGGACAGGGATAGAAGGCCACAGGGGCTCCCTACCACACTAGATTTGCTTGCTGGAGGCTGAATAATGAGTAGAAAATCTTCATTCCTCCTGTGCCTGAAATATCTAGTTCACAGTATCCATGTGGATACTTCCCAGAGAATGGCTCAACTCTCCTGCCTGGGAGAAAGGAGCAGAAAGGCTTATTAACAAAACAAAAGATGGAGCTGAGAGCCAGAGAGAAATTCTACCTTTAAAAAAATCGTAAAAAGGAAAAATTACCAAAAAAACATGAGGGGACAGGAGCAGAGAAAGACAGAGACCTCAGAGACACAGGGGCAGGGATAGAGGCCAGAGGGCCTACTTACCACACTAGCTTTGCTTGCTGGAGGCTGAATTATGAGTAGAAAATCTTCATTTCTCCTGTGCCTGAAATATCTAGTTCCCAGTATCCATGTGGATACTTCTCAGAGAATGGCTCAACTCTCCTGCCTGGGAGAAAGGAGCAGAAGGGCTTATTAACAAAACAATAGATGGAGCTGAGAGCCAGAGAGAAATTCAACCTTTAAAAAAATCGTAAAAAGGAAAAATTACCAAAAAAACATGAGGAGACCGGAGCAGAGAGAGACAGAGACCTCAGAGACACAGGGACAGGGATAGAGGCCAGAGGGGCTCCATACCACACTAGCTTTGCTTGCTGGAGGCTGAATTATGAGTAGAAAATCTTCATTTCTCCGGTGCCTGAAATATCTAGTTCCCAGTATCCATGTGGATACTTCCCAGAGAATGGATCAACTCTCCTGCCTGGGAGAAAGGAGCAGAAGGGCTTATTAACAAAACTAAAGATGGAGCTGAGAGCCACAGAGAAATTCTACCTTTAAAAAAATGGTAAAAAGGAAAAATTACCAAAAAAACATGAGGAGACAGGAGCAGAGAGAGACAGAGACCTCAGAGACACAGGGACAGGGATAGAGGCCAGACGAGCTCCCTACCAGACTAGCTTTGCTTGCTGGAGGCTGAATTATGAGTAGAAAATCTTCATTTCTCCTGTTCCTGAAATATCTACTTCCCAGTATCCATGTGGATACTTCCCCGAGAATGGCTCAACTCTCTTGCCTGGGAGAAAGGAGCAGAAGGGCTTATTAACAAAACTAAAGATGGAGCTGAGAGCCAGAGAGAAATTCTACCTTTAAATAAATGGTAAAAAGAAAAATTACCAAAAAAACATGAGGAGACAGGAGCAGAGAGAGAACGAGACCTCAGAGACACAGGGACAGGGATAAAGGCCAGACGAGCTCCCTACCACACTAGCTTTGCTTGCTGGAGGCTGAATTATGAGTAGAAAATCTTCATTTCTCCTGTTCCTGAAATATCTAGTTCCCAGTATCCATGTGGATTCTTCTCAGAGAATGGCTCAACTCTCCAGCCTGGGAGAAAGGAGCAGAAGGGGTTATTAACAAAACAAAAGATTGAGCTGAGAGCCAGAGAGAAATTCTACCTTTAAAAAAATCGTAAAAAGGAAAAATTACCAAAAAAACATGAGGAGACAGGAGCAGAGAGAGACAGAGAACTCAGAGACACAGGGACAGGGATAGAGGCCAGAGGGGCTCCCTACCACACTAGCTTTGCTTGCTGGAGGCTGAATAATGAGTAGAAAATCTTCATTTCTCCTGTGCCTGAAATATCTAGTTCCCAGTATCCATGTGGATGCTTCTCAGAGAATGGCTCAACTCTCCTGCCTGGGAGAAAGGAGCAGAAGGGCTTATTAACAAAACAAAAGATGGAGCTGAGAGCCAGAAAGAAATTCTACCTTTAAAAAAATCGTAAAAAGAAAAAATTACCAAAAAATCATGAGGAGACAGGAGCAGAGAGAGACAGAGCCCTCAGAGACACAGGGACAGGGATAGAAGGCCAGAGGGGCTCCCTACCACACTAGCTTTGCTTGCTGGAGGCTAAATTATGAAAAGAAAATCTTCATTTCTCCTGTGCCTCAAATATCTAGTTCCCAGTATCAATGTGGATTCTTCTCAGAGAATGGCTCAACGCTCCTCGTGGGAGAAAGGAGCAGATGGGCTTATTAACAAAACAAAAGATGGAGCTGAGAGCCAGAGAGAAATTCTACCTTTAACAAAATCGTAAAAAGGAAAAATTACCAAAAAAACATGAGGAGACAGGAGCAGAGAGAGACAGAGACCTCAGAGACACAGGGACAGGGATAGAGGCCAGAGGGGCTCCCTACCACACTAGCTTTGCTTGCTGGAGGCTGAATTATGAGTAGAAAATCTTCATTTCTCCTGTGCCTGAAATATCTAGTTCCCAGTATCCATGTGGATTCTTCTCAGAGAATGGCTCAACTCTACTGCCTGGGAGAAAGGAGCAGAAGGGATTATTAACAAAACAAAAGATGGAGCTGAGAGCCAGAGAGAAATTCTACCTTTAAAAAAGTCGTAAAAAGGAAAAATTACCAAAAAAACATGAGGAGACAGGAGCAGAGAGAGACAGAGACCTCAGAGACACAGGGACAGGGATAGAAGGCCACAGGGGCACCCTACCACACTAGATTTGCTTGCTGGAGGCTGAATAATGAGTAGAAAATCTTCATTTCTCCTGTGCCTGAAATATCTATTTCACAGTATCCATGTGGATACTTCCCAGAGAATGGCTCAACTCTCCTGCCTGGGAGAAAGGAGCAGAAAGGCTTATTAACAAAACAAAAGATGGAGCTGAGAGCCAGAGAGAAATTCTACCTTTAAAAAAATCGTAAAAAGGAAAAATTACCAAAAAAACATGAGGGGACAGGAGCAGAGAAAGACAGAGACCTCAGAGACACAGGGGCAGGGATAGAGGCCAGAGGGCCTACCTACCACACTAGCTTTGCTTGCTGGAGGCTGAATTATGAGTAGAAAATCTTCATTTATCCTGTGCCTGAAATATCTAGTTCCCAGTATCCATGTGGATACTTCTCAGAAAATGGCTCAACTCTCCTGCCTGGGAGAAAGGAGCAGAAGGGCTTATTAACAAAACAATAGATGGAGCTGAGAGCCAGAGAGAAATTCTACCTTTAAAAAAATCGTAAAAAGGAAAAATTACCAAAAAAACATGAGGAGACCAGAGCAGAGAGAGACAGAGACCTCAGAGACACAGGGACAGGGATAGAGGCCAGAGGGGCTCCCTACCACACTAGCTTTGCTTGCTGGAGGCTGAATTATGAGTAGAAAATCTTCATTTCTCCGGTGCCTGAAATATCTAATTCCCAGTATCCATGTGGATACTTCCCAGAGAATGGCTCAACTCTCCTGCTTGGGAGAAAGGAGCAGAAGTGTTTATTAACAAAACAAAAGATGGAGCTGAGAGCCACAGAGAAATTCTACCTTTAAAAAAATGGTAAAAAGGAAAAATTACCAAAAAAACATGAGGAGACAGGAGCAGAGAGAGACAGAGACCTCAGAGACACAGGGACAGGGATAGAGGCCAGACGAGCTCCCTATCAGACTAGCTTTGCTTGCTGGAGGCTGAATTATGAGCAGAAAATCTTCATTTCTCCTTTTCCTGAAATATCTACTTCCCAGTATCCATGTGGATACTTCCCCGAGAATTGCTCAACTCTCTTGCCTGGGAGAAAGGAGCAGAAGGGCTTATTAACAAAACTAAAGATGGAGCTGAGAGCCAGAGAGAAATTCTACCTTTAAATAAATGGTAAAAAGGAAAAATTACCAAAAAAACATGAGGAGACAGGAGCAGAGAGAGAACGAGACCTCAGAGACACAGGGACAGGGATAAAGGCCAGACGAGCTCCCTACCACACTAGCTTTGCTTGCTGGAGGCTGAATTATGAGTAGAAAATCTTCATTTCTCCTGTTCCTGAAATATCTAGTTCCCAGTATCCATGTGGATTCTTCTCAGAGAATGGCTCAACTCTCCAGCCTGGGAGAAAGGAGCAGAAGGGCTTATTAACAAAACAAAAGATGGAGCTGAGAGCCAGAGAGAAATTCTACCTTTAAAAAAATCGTAAAGAGGAAAAATTACCAAAAAAACATGAGGAGACAGGAGCAGAGAGAGACAGAGACCTCAGAGACACAGGGACAGGGATAGAGGCCAGAGGGGCTCCCTACCACACTAGCTTTGCTTGCTGGAGGCTGAATTATGAGTAGAAAATATTCATTTCTCCTGTGCCTGAAATATCTAGTTCCCAGTATCCATGTGGATACTTCTCAGAGAATGGCTCAACTCTCCAGATTGGGAGAAAGGAGCAGAAGGGCTTATTAACAAAACAAAAGATGGAGCTGAGAGCCAGAGAGAAATTCTCCCTTTAAAAAAATCGTAAAAAAGAAAAATTACCAAAAAAACATGAGGAGACAGGAGCAGATAGAGACAGAGACCTCAGAGACACAGGGACAGTGATAGAGGCCAGAAGGGCTCCCTACCACACTAGCTTTGCTTGCTGGAGGCTGAATTATGAGTAGAAAATCTTCATTTCTCCTGTGCCTGAAATATCTAGTTCCCAGTATCCATGTGGATTCTTCTCAGAGAATGGCTCAACTCTCCAGCCTTTGAGAAAGGAGCAGAAGGGCTTATTAACAAAACAAAAGATGTAGCTGAGAGCCAGAGAGAAATTCTACGTTTAAAAAAATCGTAAAAAGGAAAAATTACCAAAAAAACATGAGGAGACAGGAGCAGAGAGAGACAGAGACCTCAGAGACACAGGGACAGGGATAGAGGCCAGAGGGGCTCCCTACCACACTAGCTTTGCTTGCTGGAGGCTGAATTATGAGTAGAAAATCTTCATTTCTCCTGTGCCTGAAATATCTATTTCCCAGTATCCATGTGGATACTTATCAGAGAATGGATCAACTCTCCAGACTGGGAGAAAGGAGCAGAAGGGCTTATTAACAAAACAAAAGATGGAGCTGAGAGCCAGAGAGAAATTCTCCCTTTACAAAAATCGTAAAAAGGAAAAATTACCAAAAAAACATGAGGAGACAGGAGCAGAGAGAGACAGAGACCTCAGAGACACAGGGACATTGATAGAGGCCAGAGGGGCTCCCTACCACACTAGCTTTGCTTGCTGGAGGCTGAATTATGAGTAGAAAATCTTCATTTCTCCTGTGCCTGAAATATCTAGTTCCCAGTATCCATGTGGATTCTTCTCAGAGAATGGCTCAACTCTCCTGTCTGGCAGAAAGGAGCAGAAGGGCTTATTAACAAACAAAAGATGTAGCTGAGAGCCAGAGAGAAATTCTACATTTAAAAAAATCGTAAAAAGGAAAAATTACCAAAAAAACATGAGGAGACAAGAGCAGAGAGAGACAGAGGCCTCAGAGACACAGGGACAGGGATAGAAGGCCAGAGGGGCTCCCTACCAAACTAGCTTTTCTTGCTGGAGGCTGAATTATGAGTAGAAAATCTTCATATCTCCGGTGCCTGAAATATCTAGTTCCCAGTATCCATGTGGATTCTTCTCAGAGAATGGCTCAACTCTCCTGCCTGGGAGAAAGGAGCAGAAGAGCTTATTAACAAAACAAAACATGGAGCTGAGAGCCAGAGAGAAATTCTACCTTTAAAAAAATCATAAAAAGGAAAAATTACCAAAAAAACATGAAGAGACAGGAGCAGAGAGAGACAGAGACCTCAGAGACACAGGGACAGGTATAGAAGGCCAGAGGGGCTCCCTACCACACTAGCTTTGCTTGCTGGAGGCTGAATTATGAGTAGCTAATCTTCAATTCTCTGGTGCCTAAAATATCTAGTTCCCAGAATCCATGTGGATCCTTCTCAGAGAATGGGTCAACTCTCCTGCCTGGGAGAAAGGAGCAGAAGGGCTTATTAACAAAACAAAAGATGGAGCTGAGAGCCAGAGAGAAATTCTACCTTTAAAAAATCGTCAAAAAGGAAAAATTACCAAAAAAACTTGAGGAGACAGGAGCAGAGAGAGACAGAGACCTCAGAGACACACTGACAGGGATAGTAGGCAAGAGGGGCTCCCTATTACACGAGCTTTGCTTGCTGGAGCCTGAATTATGAGTAGAAAATCTTCATTTCTCCGGTGCCGAAAATATCTAGTTCACAGTATCCATGTGGACACTTCTCAGAGAATTGCTCAACTCTCCTGCCTGGGAGAAAGGAGCAGAAGGGCTTATTAACAAAACAAAAGATGGAGTTGGGAGCCAGAGAGAAATTCTACCTTTAAAAAAATCGTAAAAAGGAAAAATTACCAAAAACAACATGAGGACACAGGAGCAGAGAGAGACAGAGACCTCAGAGACAGAGGGACAGGGATAGAAAGCCAGAGGGGCTCCCTACCAAACTAGCTTTGCTTGCTGGAGGCTGAATTATGAGTAGAAAATCTTCATTTCTCCTGTGCCTGAAATATCTAGTTCCCAGTATCCATGTGGATTCTTCTCAGAGAATAGCTCAACTCTCCTGCCTGGGAGAAAGGAGCAGAAGGGCTTATTAACATAACAAAAGATGGAGATGAGAGCCAGAGAGAAATTCTACCTTTAAAAAAATCGTAAAAAGGAAAAATTACCAAAAAAACATGAGGAGACTGGAGCAGAGAGAGACAGAGCCCTCAGAGACACAGGGACAGGGATAGAAGGCCAGAGGGGCTCCCTACCACACTAGCTTTGCTTGCTGGAGGCTGAATTAGAGTAGAAAATCTTCATTTCTCCGGTGCCTGAAATATCTAGTTCCCAGTATCCATGTGGATTCTTCTCAGAGAATGGCGCAACTCTCCTGCCTGGGAACAAGGAGCAGAGGGGCTTATTAACAAAACAAAAGATGGAGCTGAGAGCCAGAGAGAAATTCTACCTTTAAAAAAATCGTAAAAAGGAAAAATTACCTAAAAAAACATGAGGAGACAGGAGCAGAGAGAGACAGAGACCTCAGAGACACAGGAACAGGGATAGAAGGCCTGAGGGGCTCCCTACCACACTAGCTTTGCTTGCTGGAGGCTGAATTATGAGTAGAAAATCTTCATTTTTCCGGTGCCTGAAATATCTTGTTCCCAGTATACATGTGGATACTTCTCATAGAATGGCTCAATTCTCCTGCCTGGGAGAAAGGATCAGAAGGGCATATTAACAAAACAAAAGATGGAGCTGAGAGCCAGAGAGAAATTCTACCTTTACAAAAATCGTAAAAAGGAAAAATTACCAAAAAAAACATGAGGAGACAGGAGCAGAGAGAGACAGAGACCTCAGAGACACAGGGACAGGGTTAGAAGGCCAGAGGGGCTCCTTACCACACTAGCTTTGCTTGATGAAGGCTGAATTAGAGTAGAAAATCTTCATTTCTCCGGTGCCTGTAATATCTATTTCCCAGTATCCATGTGGATTCTACTCATAGAGTGGCTCAACTCTCCAGCCTGGGAGAAAGGAGCAGAGGGGCTTATTAACAAAACAAAAGATGGAGCTGAGATTCAGAGAGAAATTCAACCTTTTAAAAAATCGTAAAAATGAAAAATTACCAAAAACACATGAGGAGACAGGAGCAGAGAGAGACAGAGACTTCAGAGACACAGGGACAGTGATAGAAGGCCAGAGTTGCTCAATACCACACCAGCTTTGCATGCTGGAGGCTGAATTATGAGTAGAGAATCTTCATTTCTCCTGTGCTTGAAATATCTAGTTCCCAGTATCCATGTGGATTCTTCTCAGAGAACGGTTCAAATCTCCTGCCTGCGAGAAAGGAGAAGAATGGCTTATTAACAAAACAAAAGATGGAGCTGAGAGCCATAGAGAAATTCTACCTTAAAAAAATCGTAAAAATTAAAAATTACCAAAAAAACATGAGGAGACAGGAGCAGAGAGAGACAGAGACCTCAGAGAAACAGGGACAGGGATAGAAGGCCTGAGGGGCTCCCTACCACACTAGCTTTGCTTGCTGGATGCTGAATTATGAGTAGAAAATCTTCATTTCTCCCGTGCCTGAAATATCTAGTTCCCAGTATCAATGTGGTTTCTTCTCAGAGAATGGCTCAACTCTCCTGCCTGGGAGAAAGGAGCAGAAGGGCTTATTAACAAAACAAAAGATGGAGCTGAGAGCCAGAGAGAAATTCTACCTTTAAAAAATCGTAAAAAGGAAAAATTACCAAAAAAACATGAGGACACAGGAGCAGAGAGAGACAGAGACCTCAGAGACACACTCACAGGGATAGTAGGCAAGAGGGGCTCCCTATCACACGAGCTTTGCTTGCTGGAGCCTGAATTATGAGTAGAAAATCTTCATTTCTCCGGTGCCGAAAATATCTAGTTCACAGTATCCATGTGGACTCTTCTCAGAGAATGGCTCAACTCTCCTGCCTGGGAGAAAGGAGCAGAAGGGCTTATTAACAAAACAAAAGATGGAGCTGGGAGCCAGAGAGAAATTCTACCTTTAAAAAAATCGTAAAAAGGAAAAATTACCAAAAAAACATGAGGAGACTGGAGCAGAGAGAGACAGAGACCTCAGAGACACAGGGACAGGGATAGAAGGCCAGAGGGGCTCCCTACCACACTAGCTTTGCTTGCTGGAGGCTGAATTAGAGTAGAAAATCTTCATTTCTCCGGTGTCTGAAATATCTAGTTCCCAGTATCCATGTGGATTCTTCTCAGAGAATGGCTCAACTCTCCTGCCTGGGAACAAGGAGCAGAGGGGCTTATTAACAAAACAAAAGATGTAGCTGAGAACCAGAGAGAAATTCTACCTTTAAAAAAATCGTAAAAAGGAAAAATTACCAAAAAAACATGAGGAGACAGGAGCAGAGAGAGACAGAGACCTCAGAGACACAGGGACAGGGATAGAAGGCCTGAGGGGCTCCCTACCACACTAGCTTTGCTTGCTGGAGGCTGAATTATGAGTAGAAAATCTTCATTTTTCAGGTGCCTGAAATATCTTGTTCCCAGTATCCATGTGGATCCTTCTCATAGAATGGCTCAATTCTCCTGCCTGGGAGAAAGGATCAGAAGGGCATATTAACAAAACAAAAGATGGAGCTGAGAGCCAGAGAGAAATTCTACCTTTAAATAAAGTGTAAAAAGGAAAAATTACCAAAAACACATGAGGAGACAGGAGCAGAGAGAGACAGAGACCTCAGAGACACAGGGACAGGGATAGAAGGCCAGAGGGGCTCCCTACCACACTAGCTTTGCTTGCTGGAGGCTGAATTATGAGTAGAAAATCTTCATTTCTCCTGTGCCTGAAATATCTAGTTCCCAGTATCCATGTGGATACTTCTCAGAGAAGGACTCAACTCTCCAGCTTGGGAGAAAGGAGCAGAAGGTCTTATTAACAAAAGAACAGATGGAGCAGAGAGCCAGAGAGAAATTCTACCTTTAAAAAAATCGTACAAAGAAAAATTACCAAAAAAACATGAGGAGACAGGAGCAGAGAGAGACAGAGACCTCAGAGACACAGGGACAGGGATAGAAGGCCAGAGGGGCTCCCTACCACACTAGCTTTGCTTGCTGGAGGCTGAATTATGAGTAGAAAATCTTCATTTCTCCGGTGCCTGAAATATCTAGTTCCCAGTATCCATGTGGATTCTTCTCAGAGAATGGCTCATCTCTCCTGCCTGGGAGAAAAAAAAAAAGGGCTTATTAACAAAACAAAAGAATGAGCTGAGAGCCAGAGAGAAATTCTACGTTTAAAAAAATCGAAAAAAGGAAAAATTACAAAAAAAACATGAGGAGACAGGAGCAGAGAGAGACAGAGACCTCAGAGAAACAGGGACAGGGATAGAAGGCCAGAGGGTCTCCCTACCACACTAGCTTTGCTTGCTGGAGGCTGAATTATGAGTAGCAAATCTTCATTTCTCCCGTGCCTGAAATATCTAGTTCCCAGTATCCATGTGGTTTCTTCACAGAGAATGGCTCAACTCTCCTGCCTGGGAGAAAGGAGCAGAAGGGCTTACTAACAAAACAAAAGATGGAGCTGAGAGCCAGAGAGAAATTCTACATCTAAAAAAATCGTAAGAAGAAAAATTACCAAAAACACATGAGGAGACAGGAGCAGAGAGAGACAGGGACCTCAGAGACACAGGGACAGGGATAGAAGGCCAGAGGGGCTCCCTACCACACTAGCTTTGCTTTCTGGAGCCTGAATTATGAGTAGAAAATCTTCATTTCTCCTGTGCCTGAAATATCTAGTTCCCAGTATCCATGTGGATACTTCTCAGAGAATGGCTCAACTCTCCTGCCTGGGAGAAAGGAGCAGAAGGGCTTATTAACAAAACAAAAGATGGAGCTGAGAGCCAGAGAGAAATTCTACCTTTAAAGAAATCGTAATAAGGAAAAATTACCAAAAAAACCTGAGGAGATATGAGCAGAGAGAAACAGAGACCTCAGAGACACAGGGACAGGGATAGAAGGACAGAGGGGCTCCCTACCACACTAGCTTTGCTTGCTGGAGGCTGAATTATGAGTAGCAAATCTTCATTTCTCCGGTGCCTGAAATATCTAGTTCCCAGTATACATGTGGATCCTTCTAAGAGAATGGCTCAACTCTCCTGCCTGGGAGAAAGGAGCAGAAGGTCTTATTAACAAAAGAAAAGATGGAGCTGAGAGCCAGAGAGAAATTCTACCTTTAAAAAAATCCTAAAAAGTAAAATAACCAAAAAACATGAGGAGACAAGAGCAGAGAGAGACAGAGACCTCAGAGACACAGGGACAGGGATAGAAGGCCAGAGGGGCTCCCTACCACACTATCTTTGCTTGTTGCAGGCTGAATTATGAGTAGCAAATCTTCATTTCTCCTGTGCCTGAAATGTCTAGTTACCAGTATCCATGTGGATTCTTCTCAGAGAATGGCTCAACTCTCCTGCCTTGGAGAAAGGAGCAGAAGGGCTTATTAACAAAAGAAAATATGGAGCTGAGAGCCAGAGAGAAATTCTACCTTTACAAAAATCGTAAAAAGGAAAAATTACCAAAAAAACATGAGGAGACAGGAGCAGAGAGAGACAGAGACCTCAGAGACACAGGGACAGGGTTAGAAGGCCAGAGGGGCTCCCTACCACACTAGCTTTGCTTGATGCAGGCTGAATTAGAGAAGAAAATCTTCATTTCTCCGGTGCCTGTAATATCTATTTCCCAGTATCCATGTGGATTCTACTCATAGAATGGCTCAACTCTCCTGCCTGGGAGAAAGGAGCAGAGGGGCTTATTAACAAAACAAAAGATGGAGCTGAGATTCAGAGAGAAATTCAACCTTTTAAAAAATCGTAAAAATGAAAAATTATCAAAAAAACATGAGGAGACAGGAGCAGAGAGAGACAGAGACTTCAGAGACACAGGGACAGTGATAGAAGGCCAGAGTTGCTCACTACCACACCAGCTTTGCATGCTGGAGGCTGAATTATGAGTAGAGAATCTTCATTTCTCCTGTGCTTGAAATATCTAGTTCCCAGTATCCATGTGGATTCTTCTCAGAGAATGGTTCAAATCTCCTGCCTGCGAGAAAGGAGAAGAATGGCTTATTAACAAAACAAAAGATGGAGCTGAGAGCCATAGAGAAATTCTACCTTAAAAAAAATCGTAAAAATTAAAAATTACCAAAAAAACATGAGGAGACAGGAGCAGAGAGAGACAGAGACCTAAGAGACACAGGGACAGGGATAGAAGGCCAGAGGGGCTCCCTACCACACTAGCTTTGCTTGCTGGAGGCTGAATTATGAGTAGAAAATCTTCATTTCTCCGGTGCCTGAAATATCTAGTTCCCAGTATCCATGTGGATTCTTCTCAGAGAATGGCTCATCTCTCCTGCCTGGGAGAAAAAAAAAAAGGGCTTATTAACAAAACAAAAGAATGAGCTGAGAGCCAGAGAGAAATTCTACGTATAAAAAAATCGAAAAAAGGAAAAATTACCAAAAAAACATGAGGAGACAGGAGCAGAGAGAGACAGAGACCTCAGAGAAACAGGGACAGGGATAGAAGGCCAGAGGGTCTCCCTACCACACTAGCTTTGCTTGCTGGAGGCTGAATTATGAGTAGCAAATCTTCATTTCTCCCGTGCCTGAAATATCTAGTTCCCAGTATCCATGTGGTTTCTTCACAGAGAATGGCTCAACTCTCCTGCCTGGGAGAAAGGAGCAGAAGGGCTTACTAACAAAACAAAAGATGGAGCTGAGAGCCAGAGAGAAATTCTACATCTAAAAAAATCGTAAGAAGAAAAATTACCAAAAACACATGAGGAGACAGGAGCAGAGAGAGACAGGGACCTCAGAGACACAGGGACAGGGATAGAAGGCCAGAGGGGCTCCCTACCACACTAGCTTTGCTTTCTGGAGCCTGAATTATGAGTAGAAAATCTTCATTTCTCCTGTGCCTGAAATATCTAGTTCCCAGTATCCATGTGGATACTTCTCAGAGAATGGCTCAACTCTCCTGCCTGGGAGAAAGGAGCAGAAGGGCTTATTAACAAAACAAAAGATGGAGCTGAGAGCCAGAGAGAAATTCTACCTTTAAAGAAATCGTAATAAGGAAAAATTACCAAAAAAACCTGAGGAGATATGAGCAGAGAGAGACAGAGACCTCAGAGACACAGGGACAGGGATAGAAGGACAGAGGGGCTCCCTACCACACTAGCTTTGCTTGCTGGAGGCTGAATTATGAGTAGCAAATCTTCATTTCTCCGGTGCCTGAAATATCTAGTTCCCAGTATACATGTGGATCCTTCTAAGAGAATGGCTCAACTCTCCTGCCTAGGAGAAAGGAGCAGAAGGTCTTATTAACAAAAGAAAAGATGGAGCTGAGAGCCAGAGAGAAATTCTACCTTTAAAAAAATCCTAAAAAGTAAAATTACCAAAAAAACATGAGGAGACAAGAGCAGAGAGAGACAGAGACCTCAGAGACACAGGGACAGGGATAGAAGGCCAGAGGGGCTCCCTACCACACTATCTTTGCTTGTTGCAGGCTGAATTATGAGTAGCAAATCTTCATTTCTCCTGTGCCTGAAATGTCTAGTTCCCAGTATCCATGTGGATTCTTCTCAGAGAATGGCTCAACTCTCCTGCCTTGGAGAAAGGAGCAGAAGGGCTTATTAACAAAAGAAAATATGGAGCTGAGAGCCAGAGAGAAATTCTACCTTTACAAAAATCGTAAAAAGGAAAAATTACCAAAAAAACATGAGGAGACAGGAGCAGAGAGAGACAGAGACCTCAGAGACACAGGGACAGGGTTAGAAGGCCAGAGGGGCTCCCTACCACACTAGCTTTGCTTGATGCAGGCTGAATTAGAGTAGAAAATCTTCATTTCTCCGGTGCCTGTAATATCTATTTCCCAGTATCCATGTGGATTCTACTCATAGAATGGCTCAACTCTCCTGCCTGGGAGAAAGGAGCAGAGGGGCTTATTAACAAAACAAAAGATGGAGCTGGGAGTCAGAGAGAAATTCTACCTTTAAAAAAATCGTAAAAAGGAAAAATTACCAAAAACTACATGAGGACACAGGAGCAGAGAGAGACAGAGAACTCAGAGACAGAGGGACAGGGATAGAAAGCCAGAGGGGCTCCCTACCAAACTAGCTTTGCTTGCTGGAGGCTGAATTATGAGTAGAAAATCTTCATTTCTCCGGTGCCTGAAATATCTAGTTCCCAGTATCCATGTGGATTCTTCTCAGAGATTAGCTCAACTCTCCTGCCTGGGAGAAAGGAGCAGAAGGGCTTATTAACAAAACAAAAGATGGAGATGAGAGCCAGAGAGAAATTCTACCTTTAAAAAAATCGTAAAAAGGAAAAATTACCAAAAAAACATGAGGAGACTGGAGCAGAGAGAGACAGAGACCTCAGAGACACAGGGACAGGGATAGAAGGCCAGAGGGGCTCCCTACCACACTAGCTTTGCTTGCTGGAGGCTGAATTAGAGTAGAAAATCTTCATTTCTCCGGTGCCTGAAATATCTAGTTCCCAGTATCCATGTGGATTCTTCTCAGAGAATGGCTCAACTCTCCTGCCTGGGAACAAGGAGCAGAGGGTCTTATTAACAAAACAAAAGATGTAGCTGAAAGCCAGAGAGAAATTCTACCTTTAAAAAAATCGTAAAAAGGAAAAATTACCAAAAAAACCTGAGGAGACAGGAGCAGAGAGAGACAGAGACCTCAGAGACACAGGGACAGGGATAGAAGGCCTGAGGGGTTCCCTACCACACTAGCTTTGCTTGCTGGAGGCTGAATTATGAGTTGAAAATCTTCATTTTTCAGGTGCCTGAAATATCTTGTTCCCAGTATCCATGTGGATCCTTCTCATAGAATGGCTCAATTCTCCTGCCTGGGAGAAAGGATCAGAAGGGCATATTAACAAAACAAAAGATGGAGCTGAGAGCCAGAGAGAAATTCTACCTTTAAATAAAGTGTAAAAAGGAAAAATTACCAAAAACACATGAGGAGAGAGGAGCAGAGAGAGACAGAGACCTCAGAGACACAGAGACAGGGATAGAAGGCCAGAAGGGCTCCCTACCCCACTAGCTTTGCTTGCTGGAGGCTGAATTATGAGTAGAAAATCTTCATTTCTCCTGTGCCTGAAATATCTAGTTCCCAGTATCCATGTGGATACTTCTCAGAGAAGGACTCAACTCTCCTGCCTGGGAGAAAGGAGCAGAAGGGCTTATTAACAAAAGAACAGATGGAGCTGAGAGCCAGAGAGAAATTCTACCTTTAAAAAAATCGTACAAAGAAAAATTACCAAAAAAACATGAGGAGACAGGAGCAGAGAGAGACAGAGACCTCAGAGACACAGGGACAGGGATAGAAGGCCAGAGTGGCTCCCTACCACACTAGCTTTGCTTGCTGGAGGCTGAATTAAGAGTAGAAAATCTTCATTTCTCCTGTGCCTGAAATATCTTGTTCCCAGTATCCATGTGGATTCTTCTCAGAGAATGGCTCAACTCTCCTGCCTGGGAGAAAGGAGCAGAAGGGCTTATTAACAAAACAAAAGATGGAGCTGAGAGCCAGAGAGAAATTCTACCTTTAAAGAAATCGTAATAAGGAAAAATTTCCAAAAAAACCTGAGGAGATATGAGCAGAGAGAGACAGAGACCTCAGAGACACAGGGACAGGGATAGAAGGACAGAGGGGCTCCCTACCACACTAGCTTTGCTTGCTGGAGGCTGAATTATGAGTAGCAAATCTTCATTTCTCCGGTGCCTGAAATATCTAGTTCCCAGTATACATGTGGATCCTTCTAAGAGAATGGCTCAACTCTCCTGCCTGGGAGAAAGGAGCAGAAGGTCTTATTAACAAAAGAAAAGATGGAGCTGAGAGCCAAAGAGAAATTCTACCTTTAAAAAAATCCTAAAAAGTAAAATTACCAAAAAAACATGAGGAGACAAGAGCAGAGAGAGACAGAGACCTCAGAGACACAGGGACAGGGATAGAAGGCCAGAGGGGCTCCCTACCACACTATCTTTGCTTGTTGCAGGCTGAATTATGAGTAGCAAATCTTCATTTCTCCTGTGCCTGAAATGTCTAGTTCCCAGTATCCATGTGGATTCTTCTCAGAGAATGGCTCAACTCTCCTGCCTTGGAGAAAGGAGCAGAAGGGCTTATTAACAAAAGAAAATATGGAGCTGAGAGCCAGAGAGAAATTCTACCTTTACAAAAATCGTAAAAAGGAAAAATTACCAAAAAAACATGAGGAGACAGGAGCAGAGAGAGACAGAGACCTCAGAGACACAGGGACAGGGTTAGAAGGCCAGAGGGGCTCCCTACCACACTAGCTTTGCTTGATGCAGGCTGAATTAGAGTAGAAAATCTTCATTTCTCCGGTGCCTGTAATATCTATTTCCCAGTATCCATGTGGATTCTACTCATAGAATGGCTCAACTCTCCTGCCTGGGAGAAAGGAGCAGAGGGGCTTATTAACAAAACAAAAGATGGAGCTGGGAGCCAGAGAGAAATTCTACCTTTAAAAAAATCGTAAAAAGGAAAAATTACCAAAAACTACATGAGGACACAGGAGCAGAGAGAGACAGAGAACTCAGAGACAGAGGGACAGGGATAGAAAGCCAGAGGGGCTCCCTACCAAACTAGCTTTGCTTGCTGGAGGCTGAATTATGAGTAGAAAACCTTCATTTCTCCGGTGCCTGAAATATCTAGTTCCCAGTATCCATGTGGATTCTTCTCAGAGAATAGCTCAACTCTCCTGCCTGGGAGAAAGGAGCAGAAGGGCTTATTAACAAAACAAAAGATGGAGCTGAGAGCCATAGAGAAATTCTACCTTAAAAAAAATCGTAAAAATTAAAAATTACCAAAAAAACATGAGGAGACAGGAGCAGAGAGAGACAGAGACCTAAGAGACACAGGGACAGGGATAGAAGGCCAGAGGGGCTCCCTACCACACTAGCTTTGCTTGCTGGAGGCTGAATTAGAGTAGAAAATCTTCATTTCTCCGGTGCCTGAAATATCTAGTTCCCAGTATCCATGTGGATTCTTCTCAGAGAATGGCTCAACTCTCCTGCCTGGGAACAAGGAGCAGAGGGGCTTATTAACAAAACAAAAGATGTAGCTGAAAGACAGAGAGAAATTCTACCTTTAAAAAAATCGTAAAAAGGAAAAATTACCAAAAAAACATGAGGAGACAGGAGCAGAGAGAGACAGAGACCTCAGAGACACAGGGACAGGGATAGAAGGCCTGAGGGACTCCCTACCACACTAGCTTTGCTTGCTGGAGGCTGAATTATGAGTAGAAAATCTTCATTTTTCAGGTGCCTGAAATATCTTGTTCCCAGTATCCATGTGGATCCTTCTCATAGAATGGCTCAATTCTCCTGCCTGGGAGAAAGGATCAGAAGGGCATATTAACAAAACAAAAGATGGAGCTGAGAGCCAGAGAGAAATTCTACCTTTAAATAAAGTGTAAAAAGTAAAAATTACCAAAAACACATGAGGAGAGAGGAGCAGAGAGAGACAGAGACCTCAGAGACACAGGGACAGGGAAAGAAGGCCAGAAGGGCTCCCTACCACACTAGCTTTGCTTGCTGGAGGCTGAATTATGAGTAGCAAATCTTCATTTCTCCCGTGCCTGAAATATCTTGTTCCCAGTATCCATGTGGTTTCTTCACAGAGAATGGCTCAACTCTCCTGCCTGGGAGAAAGGAGCAGAAGGGCTTACTAACAAAACAAAAGATGGAGCTGAGAGCCAGAGAGAAATTCTACATCTAAAAAAATCGTAAGAAGAAAAATTACCAAAAACACATGAGGAGACAGGAGCAGAGAGAGACAGGGACCTCAGAGACACAGGGACAGGGATAGAAGGCCAGAGGGGCTCCCTACCACACTAGCTTTGCTTTCTGGAGCCTGAATTATGAGTAGAAAATCTTCATTTCTCCTGTGCCTGAAATATCTAGTTCCCAGTATCCATGTGGATACTTCTCAGAGAATGGCTCAACTCTCCTGCCTGGGAGAAAGGAGCAGAAGGGCTTATTAACAAAACAAAAGATGGAGCTGAGAGCCAGAGAGAAATTCTACCTTTAAAGAAATCGTAATAAGGAAAAATTACCAAAAAAACCTGAGGAGATATGAGCAGAGAGAGACAGAGACCTCAGAGACACAGGGACAGGGATAGAAGGACAGAGGCGCTCCCTACCACACTAGCTTTGCTTGCTGGAGGCTGAATTATGAGTAGCAAATCTTCATTTCTCCGGTGCCTGAAATATCTAGTTCCCAGTATACATGTGGATCCTTCTAAGAGAATGGCTCAACTCTCCTGCCTGGGAGAAAGGAGCAGAAGGTCTTATTAACAAAAGAAAAGATGGAGCTGAGAGCCAGAGAGAAATTCTACCTTTAAATAAAGTGTAAAAAGGAAAAATTACCAAAAACACATGAGGAGAGAGGAGCAGAGAGAGACAGAGACCTCAGAGACACAGGGACAGGGAAAGAAGGCCAGAAGGGCTCCCTACCACACTAGCTTTGCTTGCTGGAGGCTGAATTATGAGTAGAAAATCTTCATTTCTCCTGTGCCTGAAATATCTAGTTCCCAGTATCCATGTGGATACTTCTCAGAGAAGGACTCAACTCTCCTGCCTGGGAGAAAGGAGCAGAAGGGCTTATTAACAAAAGAACAGATGGAGCTGAGAGCCAGAGAGAAATTCTACCTTTAAAAAAATCGTACAAAGAAAAATTACCAAAAAAACATGAGGAGACAGGAGCAGAGAGAGACAGAGACCTCAGAGACACAGGGACAGGGATAGAAGGCCAGAGTGGCTCCCTACCACACTAGCTTTGCTTGCTGGAGGCTGAATTAAGAGTAGAAAATCTTCATTTCTCCTGTGCCTGAAATATCTTGTTCCCAGTATCCATGTGGATTCTTCTCAGAGAATGGCTCAACTCTCCTGCCTGGGAGAAAGGAGCAGAAGGGCTTATTAACAAAACAAAAGATGGAGCTGAGAGCCAGAGAGAAATTCTACCTTTAAAGAAATCGTAATAAGGAAAAATTACCAAAAAAACCTGAGGAGATATGAGCAGAGAGAGACAGAGACCTCAGAGACACAGGGACAGGGATAGAAGGACAGAGGGGCTCCCTAACACACTAGCTTTGCTTGCTGGAGGCTGAATTATGAGTAGCAAATCTTCATTTCTCCGGTGCCTGAAATATCTAGTTCCCAGTATACATGTGGATCCTTCTAAGAGAATGGCTCAACTCTCCTGCCTGGGAGAAAGGAGCAGAAGGTCTTATTAACAAAAGAAAAGATGGAGCTGAGAGCCAGAGAGAAATTCTACCTTTAAAAAAATCCTAAAAAGTAAAATTACCAAAAAAACATGAGGAGACAAGAGCAGAGAGAGACAGAGACCTCAGAGACACAGGGACAGGGATAGAAGGCCAGAGGGGCTCCCTACCACACTATCTTTGCTTGTTGCAGGCTGAATTATGAGTAGCAAATCTTCATTTCTCCTGTGCCTGAAATGTCTAGTTCCCAGTATCCATGTGGATTCTTCTCAGAGAATGGCTCAACTCTCCTGCCTTGGAGAAAGGAGCAGAAGGGCTTATTAACAAAAGAAAATATGGAGCTGAGAGCCAGAGAGAAATTCTACCTTTACAAAAATCGTAAAAAGGAAAAATTACCAAAAAAACATGAGGAGACAGGAGCAGAGAGAGACAGAGACCTCAGAGACACAGGGACAGGGTTAGAAGGCCAGAGGGGCTCCCTACCACACTAGCTTTGCTTGATGCAGGCTGAATTAGAGTAGAAAATCTTCATTTCTCCGGTGCCTGTAATATCTATTTCCCAGTATCCATGTGGATTCTACTCATAGAATGGCTCAACTCTCCTGCCTGGGAGAAAGGAGCAGAGGGGCTTATTAACAAAACAAAAGATGGAGCTGGGAGCCAGAGAGAAATTCTACCTTTAAAAAAATCGTAAAAAGGAAAAATTACCAAAAACTACATGAGGACACAGGAGCAGAGAGAGACAGAGAACTCAGAGACAGAGGGACAGGGATAGAAAGCCAGAGGGGCTCCCTACCAAACTAGATTTGCTTGCTGGAGGCTGAATTATGAGTAGAAAATCTTCATTTCTCCGGTGCCTGAAATATCTAGTTCCCAGTATCCATGTGGATTCTTCTCAGAGAATAGCTCAACTCTCCTGCCTGGGAGAAAGGAGCAGAAGGGCTTATTAACAAAACAAAAGATGGAGATGAGAGCCAGAGAGAAATTCTACCTTTAAAAAAATCGTAAAAAGGAAAAATTACCAAAAAAACATGAGGAGACTGGAGCAGAGAGAGACAGAGACCTCAGAGACACAGGGACAGGGATAGAAGGCCAGAGGGGCTCCCTACCACACTAGCTTTGCTTGCTGGAGGCTGAATTAGAGTAGAAAATCTTCATTTCTCCGGTGCCTGAAATATCTAGTTCCCAGTATCCATGTGGATTCTTCTCAGAGAATGGCTCAACTCTCCTGCCTGGGAACAAGGAGCAGAGGGGCTTATTAACAAAACAAAAGATGTAGCTGAAAGCCAGAGAGAAATTCTACCTTTAAAAAAATCGTAAAAAGGAAAAATTACCAAAAAAACATGAGGAGACAGGAGCAGAGAGAGACAGAGACCTCAGAGACACAGGGACAGGGATAGAAGGCCTGAGGGGCTCCCTACCACACTAGCTTTGCTTGCTGGAGGCTGAATTATGAGTTGAAAATCTTCATTTTTCAGGTGCCTGAAATATCTTGTTCCCAGTATCCATGTGGATCCTTCTCATAGAATGGCTCAATTCTCCTGCCTGGGAGAAAGGATCAGAAGGGCATATTAACAAAACAAAAGATGGAGCTGAGAGCCAGAGAGAAATTCTACCTTTAAATAAAGCGTAAAAAGGAAAAATTACCAAAAACACATGAGGAGAGAGGAGCAGAGAGAGACAGAGACCTCAGAGACACAGAGACAGGGATAGAAGGCCAGAAGGGCTCCCTACCACACTAGCTTTGCTTGCTGGAGGCTGAATTATGAGTAGAAAATCTTCATTTCTCCTGTGCCTGAAATATCTAGTTCCCAGTATCCATGTGGATACTTCTCAGAGAAGGACTCAACTCTCCTGCCTGGGAGAAAGGAGCAGAAGGGCTTATTAACAAAAGAACAGATGGAGCTGAGAGCCAGAGAGAAATTCTACCTTTAAAAAAATCGTACAAAGAAAAATTACCAAAAAAACATGAGGAGACAGGAGCAGAGAGAGACAGAGACCTCAGAGACACAGGGACAGGGATAGAAGGCCTGAGGGACTCCCTACCACACTAGCTTTGCTTGCTGGAGGCTGAATTATGAGTAGAAAATCTTCATTTTTCAGGTGCCTGAAATATCTTGTTCCCAGTATCCATGTGGATCCTTCTCATAGAATGGCTCAATTCTCCTGCCTGGGAGAAAGGATCAGAAGGGCATATTAACAAAACAAAAGATGGAGCTGAGAGCCAGAGAGAAATTCTACCTTTAAATAAAGTGTAAAAAGGAAAAATTACCAAAAACACATGAGGAGAGAGGAGCAGGGAGAGACAGAGACCTCAGAGACACAGGGACAGGGAAAGAAGGCCAGAAGGGCTCCCTACCACACTAGCTTTGCTTGCTGGAGGCTGAATTATGAGTAGCAAATCTTCATTTCTCCCGTGCCTGAAATATCTTGTTCCCAGTATCCATGTGGTTTCTTCACAGAGAATGGCTCATCTCTCCTGCCTGGGAGAAAGGAGCAGAAGGGCTTACTAACAAAACAAAAGATGGAGCTGAGAGCCAGAGAGAAATTCTACATCGAAAAAAATCGTAAGAAGAAAAATTACCAAAAACACATGAGGAGACAGGAGCAGAGAGAGACAGGGACCTCAGAGACACAGGGACAGGGATAGAAGGCCAGAGGGGCTCCCTACCACACTAGCTTTGCTTTCTGGAGCCTGAATTATGAGTAGAAAATCTTCATTTCTCCTGTGCCTGAAATATCTAGTTCCCAGTATCCATGTGGATACTTCTCAGAGAATGGCTCAACTCTCCTGCCTGGGAGAAAGGAGCAGAAGGGCTTATTAACAAAACAAAAGATGGAGCTGAGAGCCAGAGAGAAATTCTACCTTTAAAGAAATCGTAATAAGGAAAAATTACCAAAAAAACCTGAGGAGATATGAGCAGAGAGAGACAGAGACCTCAGAGACACAGGGACAGGGATAGAAGGACAGAGGCGCTCCCTACCACACTAGCTTTGCTTGCTGGAGGCTGAATTATGAGTAGCAAATCTTCATTTCTCCGGTGCCTGAAATATCTAGTTCCCAGTATACATGTGGATCCTTCTAAGAGAATGGCTCAACTCTCCTGCCTGGGAGAAAGGAGCAGAAGGTCTTATTAACAAAAGAAAAGATGGAGCTGAGAGCCAGAGAGAAATTCTACCTTTAAATAAAGTGTAAAAAGGAAAAATTACCAAAAACACATGAGGAGAGAGGAGCAGAGAGAGACAGAGACCTCAGAGACACAGGGACAGGGAAAGAAGGCCAGAAGGGCTCCCTACCACACTAGCTTTGCTTGCTGGAGGCTGAATTATGAGTAGAAAATCTTCATTTCTCCTGTGCCTGAAATATCTAGTTCCCAGTATCCATGTGGATACTTCTCAGAGAAGGACTCAACTCTCCTGCCTGGGAGAAAGGAGCAGAAGGGCTTATTAACAAAAGAACAGATGGAGCTGAGAGCCAGAGAGAAATTCTACCTTTAAAAAAATCGTACAAAGAAAAATTACCAAAAAAACATGAGGAGACAGGAGCAGAGAGAGACAGAGACCTCAGAGACACAGGGACAGGGATAGAAGGCCAGAGTGGCTCCCTACCACACTAGCTTTGCTTGCTGGAGGCTGAATTAAGAGTAGAAAATCTTCATTTCTCCTGTGCCTGAAATATCTTGTTCCCAGTATCCATGTGGATTCTTCTCAGAGAATGGCTCAACTCTCCTGCCTGGGAGAAAGGAGCAGAAGGGCTTATTAACAAAACAAAAGATGGAGCTGAGAGCCAGAGAGAAATTCTACCTTTAAAGAAATCGTAATAAGGAAAAATTACCAAAAAAACCTGAGGAGATATGAGCAGAGAGAGACAGAGACCTCAGAGACACAGGGACAGGGATAGAAGGACAGAGGGGCTCCCTAACACACTAGCTTTGCTTTCTGGAGGCTGAATTATGAGTAGCAAATCTTCATTTCTCCGGTGCCTGAAATATCTAGTTCCCAGTATACATGTGGATCCTTCTAAGAGAATGGCTCAACTCTCCTGCCTGGGAGAAAGGAGCAGAAGGTCTTATTAACAAAAGAAAAGATGGAGCTGAGAGCCAGAGAGAAATTCTACCTTTAAAAAAATCCTAAAAAGTAAAATTACCAAAAAAACATGAGGAGACAAGAGCAGAGAGAGACAGAGACCTCAGAGACACAGGGACAGGGATAGAAGGCCAGAGGGGCTCCCTACCACACTATCTTTGCTTGTTGCAGGCTGAATTATGAGTAGCAAATCTTCATTTCTCCTGTGCCTGAAATGTCTAGTTCCCAGTATCCATGTGGATTCTTCTCAGAGAATGGCTCAACTCTCCTGCCTTGGAGAAAGGAGCAGAAGGGCTTATTAACAAAAGAAAATATGGAGCTGAGAGCCAGAGAGAAATTCTACCTTTACAAAAATCGTAAAAAGGAAAAATTACCAAAAAAACATGAGGAGACAGGAGCAGAGAGAGACAGAGACCTCAGAGACACAGGGACAGGGTTAGAAGGCCAGAGGGGCTCCCTACCACACTAGCTTTGCTTGATGCAGGCTGAATTAGAGTAGAAAATCTTCATTTCTCCGGTGCCTGTAATATCTATTTCCCAGTATCCATGTGGATTCTACTCATAGAATGGCTCAACTCTCCTGCCTGGGATAAAGGAGCAGAGGGGCTTATTAACAAAACAAAAGATGGAGCTGGGAGCCAGAGAGAAATTCTACCTTTAAAAAAATCGTAAAAAGGAAAAATTACCAAAAACTACATGAGGACACAGGAGCAGAGAGAGACAGAGAACTCAGAGACAGAGGGACAGGGATAGAAAGCCAGAGGGGCTCCCTACCAAACTAGATTTGCTTGCTGGAGGCTGAATTATGAGTAGAAAATCTTCATTTCTCCGGTGCCTGAAATATCTAGTTCCCAGTATCCATGTGGATTCTTCTCAGAGAATAGCTCAACTCTCCTGCCTGGGAGAAAGGAGCAGAAGGGCTTATTAACAAAACAAAAGATGGAGATGAGAGCCAGAGAGAAATTCTACCTTTAAAAAAATCGTAAAAAGGAAAAATTACCAAAAAAACATGAGGAGACTGGAGCAGAGAGAGACAGAGACCTCAGAGACACAGGGACAGGGATAGAAGGCCAGAGGGGCTCCCTACCACACTAGCTTTGCTTGCTGGAGGCTGAATTAGAGTAGAAAATCTTCATTTCTCCGGTGCCTGAAATATCTAGTTCCCAGTATCCATGTGGATTCTTCTCAGAGAATGGCTCAACTCTCCTGCCTGGGAACAAGGAGCAGAGGAGCTTATTAACAAAACAAAAGATGTAGCTGAAAGCCAGAGAGATATTCTACCTTTAAAAAAATCGTAAAAAGGAAAAATTACCAAAAACACATGAGGAGAGAGGAGCAGAGAGAGACAGAGACCTCAGAGACACAGAGACAGGGATAGAAGGCCAGAAGGGCTCCCTACCACACTAGCTTTGCTTGCTGGAGGCTGAATTATGAGTAGAAAATCTTCATTTCTCCTGTGCCTGAAATATCTAGTTCCCAGTATCCATGTGGATACTTCTCAGAGAAGGACTCAACTCTCCTGCCTGGGAGAAAGGAGCAGAAGGGCTTATTAACAAAAGAACAGATGGAGCTGAGAGCCAGAGAGAAATTCTACCTTTAAAAAAATCGTACAAAGAAAAATTACCAAAAAAACATGAGGAGACAGGAGCAGAGAGAGACAGAGACCTCAGAGACACAGGGACAGGGATAGAAGGCCAGAGTGGCTCCCTACCACACTAGCTTTGCTTGCTGGAGGCTGAATTAAGAGTAGAAAATCTTCATTTCTCCTGTGCCTGAAATATCTTTTTCCCAGTATCCATGTGGATTCTTCTCAGAGAATGGCTCAACTCTCCTGCCTGGGAGAAAGGAGCAGAAAGGCTTATTAACAAAACAAAAGATGGAGCTGAGAGCCAGAGAGAAATTCTACCTTTAAAGAAATCGTAATAAGGAAAAATTACCAAAAAAACCTGACGATATATGAGCAGAGAGAGACAGAGACCTCAGAGACACAGGGACAGGGATAGAAGGACAGAGGGGCTCCCTACCACACTAGCTTTGCTTGCTGGAGGCTGAATTATGAGTAGCAAATCTTCATTTCTCCGGTGCCTGAAATATCTAGTTCCCAGTATACATGTGGATCCTTCTAAGAGAATGGCTCAACTCTCCTGCCTGGGAGAAAGGAGCAGAAGGTCTTATTAACAAAAGAAAAGATGGAGCTGAGAGCCAGAGAGAAATTCTACCTTTAAAAAAATCCTAAAAAGTAAAATTACCAAAAAAACATGAGGAGACAAGAGCAGAGAGAGACAGAGACCTCAGAGACACAGGGACAGGGATAGAAGGCCAGAGGGGCTCCCTACCACACTATCTTTGCTTGTTGCAGGCTGAATTATGAGTAGCAAATCTTCATTTCTCCTGTGCCTGAAATGTCTAGTTCCCAGTATCCATGTGGATTCTTCTCAGAGAATGGCTCAACTCTCCTGCCTTGGAGAAAGGAGCAGAAGGGCTTATTAACAAAAGAAAATATGGAGCTGAGAGCCAGAGAGAAATTCTACCTTTACAAAAATCGTAAAAAGGAAAAATTACCAAAAAAACATGAGGAGACAGGAGCAGAGAGAGACAGAGACCTCAGAGACACAGGGACAGGGTTAGAAGGCCAGAGGGGCTCCCTACCACACTAGCTTTGCTTGATGCAGGCTGAATTAGAGTAGAAAATCTTCATTTCTCCGGTGCCTGTAATATCTATTTCCCAGTATCCATGTGGATTCTACTCATAGAATGGCTCAACTCTCCTGCCTGGGAGAAAGGAGCAGAGGGGCTTATTAACAAAACAAAAGATGGAGCTGAGATTCAGAGAGAAATTCAACCTTTTAAAAAATCGTAAAAATGAAAAATTACCAAAAAAACATGAGGAGACAGGAGCAGAGAGAGACAGAGACTTCAGAGACACAGGGACAGTGATAGAAGGCCAGAGTTGCTCACTACCACACCAGCTTTGCATGCTGGAGGCTGATTTATGAGTAGAGAATCTTCATTTCTCCTGTGCTTGAAATATCTAGTTCCCAGTATCCATGTGGATTCTTCTCAGAGAATGGTTCAAATCTCCTGCCTGCGAGAAAGGAGAAGAATGGCTTATTAACAAAACAAAAGATGGAGCTGAGAGCCATAGAGAAATTCTACCTTAAAAAAAATCGTAAAAATTAAAAATTACCAAAAAAACATGAGGAGACAGGAGCAGAGAGAGACAGAGACCTAAGAGACACAGGGACAGGGATAGAAGGCCAGAGGGGCTCCCTACCACACTAGCTTTGCTTGCTGGAGGCTGAATTATGAGTAGAAAATCTTCATTTCTCCGGTGCCTGAAATATCTAGTTCCCAGTATCCATGTGGATTCTTCTCAGAGAATGGCTCATCTCTCCTGCCTGGGAGAAAAAAAAAAGGGCTTATTAACAAAACAAAAGAATGAGCTGAGAGCCAGAGAGAAATTCTACGTTTAAAAAAATCGAAAAAAGGAAAAATTACCAAAAAAACATGAGGACACAGGAGCAGAGAGAGACAGAGACCTCAGAGAAACAGGGACAGGGATAGAAGGCCAGAGGGTCTCCCTACCACACTAGCTTTGCTTGCTGGAGGCTGAATTATGAGTAGCAAATCTTCATTTCTCCCGTGCCTGAAATATCTAGTTCCCAGTATCCATGTGGATTCTTCTCAGAGAATGGCTCAACTCTCCTGCCTGGGAGAAAGGAGCAGAAGGGCTTACTAACAAAACAAAAGATGGAGCTGAGAGCCAGAGAGAAATTCTACATCTAAAAAAATCGTAAGAAGAAAAATTACCAAAAACACATGAGGAGACAGGAGCAGAGAAAGACAGGGACCTCAGAGACACAGGGACAGGGATAGAAGGCCAGAGGGGCTCCCTACCACACTAGCTTTGGTTTCTGGAGCCTGAATTATGAGTAGCAAATCTTCATTTCTCCTGTTCCTGAAATATCTAGTTCCCAGTATCCATGTGGATACTTCTCAGAGAATGGCTCAACTCTCCAGCCTGGGAGAAAGGAGCAGAAGGGCTTATTAACAAAACAAAAGATGGAGCTGAGAGCCAGAGAGAATTTCTACCTTTAAAAAAGTCGTAAAAAGGAAAAATTACCCAAAAAACATGAGGAGACAGGAGCAGAGAGAGACAGAGACCTCAGAGACACAGGGACAGTGATAGAGGCCAGAGGGGCTCCCTACCACACTAGCTTTGCTTGCTGGAGGCTGAATTATGAGTAGAAAATCTTCATTTCTCCTGTGCCTGAAATATCTAGTACCCAGTATCTATGTGTATACTTCTCAGAGAATGGCTCAACTCTCCTGCCAGGCAGAGAGGAGCAGAATTGCTTATTAACAAAACAAAAGATGGAGCTGAGAGCCAGAGAGAAATTCTACCTTTAACAAAATCGTAAAAAGGAAAAATTACCAAAAAAACATGAGGAGACAGGAGCAGAGAGAGACAGAGACCTCAGAGACACAGGGACAGGGATAGAAGGCCAGAGTGGCTCGCTACCACACTAGATTTGCTTGCTGGAGGCTGAATTAAGAGTAGAAAATCTTCATTTCTCCTGTGCCTGAAATATCTTGTTCCCAGTATCCATGTGGATTCTTCTCAGAGAATGGCTCAACTCTCCTGCCTGGGAGAAAGGAGCAGAAGGGCTTATTAACAAAACAAAAGATGGAGCTGAGAGCCAGAGAGAAATTCTACCATTAAAAAAATCCTAAAATGTAAAATTACAAAAAAAACATGAGGAGACAAGAGCAGAGAGAGACAGAGACCTCAGAGACACAAGGACAGGGATAGAAGGCCAGAGGGGCTCCCTACCACAATATCTTTGCTTGTTGCAGGCTGAATTATGAGTAGCAAATCTTCATTTCTCCTGTGCCTGAAATGTCTAGTTCCCAGTATCCATGTGGATTCTTCTCAGAGAATGGCTCAACTCTCCTGCCTTGGAGAAAGGAGCAGAAGGGCTTATTAACAAAAGAAAATATGGAGCTGAGAGCCAGAGAGAAATTCTACCTTTACAAAAATCGTAAAAAGGAAAAATTACCAAAAAAACATGAGGAGACAGGAGCAGAGAGAGACAGAGACCTCAGAGACACAGGGACAGGGTTAGAAGGCCAGAGGGGCTCCCTACCACACTAGCTTTGCTTGATGCAGGCTGAATTAGAGTAGAAAATCTTCATTTCTCCGGTGCCTGTAATATCTATTTCCCAGTATCCATGTGGATTCTACTCATAGAATGGCTCAACTCTCCTGCCTGGGAGAAAGGAGCAGAGGGGCTTATTAACAAAACAAAAGATGGAGCTGGGAGCCAGAGAGAAATTCTACCTTTAAAAAAATTGTAAAAAGGAAAAATTACCAAAAACTACATGAGGACACAGGAGCAGAGAGAGACAGAGACCTCAGAGACAGAGGGACAGGGATAGAAAGCCAGAGGGGCTCCCTACCAAACTAGCTTTGCTTGCTGGAGGCTGAATTATGAGTAGAAAATCTTCATTTCTCCGGTGCCTGAAATATCTAGTTCCCAGTATCCATGTGGATCCTTCTCATAGAATGGCTCAATTCTCCTGCCTGGGAGAAAGGATCAGAAGGGCATATTAACAAAACAAAAGATGGAGCTGAGAGCCAGAGAGAAATTCTACCTTTAAATAAAGTGTAAAAAGGAAAAATTACCAAAAACACATGAGGAGAGAGGAGCAGAGAGAGACAGAGACCTCAGAGACACAGAGACAGGGATAGAAGGCCAGAAGGGCTCCCTACCACACTAGCTTTGCTTGCTGGAGGCTGAATTATGAGTAGAAAATCTTCATTTCTCCTGTGCCTGAAATATCTAGTTCCCAGTATCCATGAGGATACTTCTCAGAGAAGGACTCAACTCTCCTGCCTGGGAGAAAGGAGCAGAAGGGCTTATTAACAAAACAACAGATGGAGCTGAGAGCCAGAGAGAAATTCTACCTTTAAAAAATCGTACAAAGAAAAATTACCAAAAAAACATGAGGAGACAGGAGCAGAGAGAGACAGAGACCTCAGAGACACAGGGACAGGGATAGAAGGCCAGAGTGGCTCCCTACCACACTAGCTTTGCTTGCTGGAGGCTGAATTAAGAGTAGAAAATCTTCATTTCTCCTGTGCCTGAAATATCTTGTTCCCAGTATCCATGTGGATTCTTCTCAGAGAATGGCTCAACTCTCCTGCCTGGGAGAAAGGAGCAGAAGGGCTTATTAACAAAACAAAAGATGGAGCTGAGAGCCAGAGAGAAATTCTACCTTTAAAGAAATCGTAATAAGGTAAAATTACCAAAAAAACCTGAGGAGATATGAGCAGAGAGAGACAGAGACCTCAGAGACACAGGGACAGGGATAGAAGGACAGAGGGGCTCCCTACCACACTAGCTTTGCTTGCTGGAGGCTGAATTATGAGTAGCAAATCTTCATTTCTCCTGTGCCTGAAATGTCTAGTTCCCAGTATCCATGTGGATTCTTCTCAGAGAATGGCTCAACTCTCCTGCCTTGGAGAAAGGAGCAGAAGGGCTTATTAACAAAAGAAAATATGGAGCTGAGAGCCAGAGAGAAATTCTACCTTTACAAAAATCGTAAAAAGGAAAAATTACCAAAAAAACATGAGGAGACAGGAGCAGAGAGAGACAGAGACCTCAGAGACACAGGGACAGGGTTAGAAGGCCAGAGGGGCTCCCTACCACACTAGCTTTGCTTGATGCAGGCTGAATTAGAGTAGAAAATCTTCATTTCTCCGGTGCCTGTAATATCTATTTCCCAGTATCCATGTGGATTCTACTCATAGAATGGCTCAACTCTCCTGCCTGGGAGAAAGGAGCAGAGGGGCTTATTAACAAAACAAAAGATGGAGCTGAGATTCAGAGAGAAATTCAACCTTTTAAAAAATCGTAAAAATGAAAAATTACCAAAAAAACATGAGGAGACAGGAGCAGAGAGAGACAGAGACTTCAGAGACACAGGGACAGTGATAGAAGGCCAGAGTTGCTCACTACCACACCAGCTTTGCATGCTGGAGGCTGAATTATGAGTAGAGAATCTTCATTTCTCCTGTGCTTGAAATATCTAGTTCCTAGTATCCATGTGGATTCTTCTCAGAGAATGGTTCAAATCTCCTGCCTGCGAGAAAGGAGAAGAATGGCTTATTAACAAAACAAAAGATGGAGCTGAGAGCCATAGAGAAATTCTACCTTAAAAAAAATCGTAAAAATTAAAAATTACCAAAAAAACATGAGGAGACAGGAGCAGAGAGAGACAGAGACCTAAGAGACACAGGGACAGGGATAGAAGGCCAGAGGGGCTCCCTACCACACTAGCTTTGCTTGCTGGAGGCTGAATTATGAGTAGAAAATCTTCATTTCTCCGGTGCCTGAAATATCTAGTTCCCAGTATCCATGTGGATTCTTCTCAGAGAATGGCTCATCTCTCCTGCCTGGGAGAAAAAAAAAAAGGGCTTATTAACAAAACAAAAGAATGAGCTGAGAGCCAGAGAGAAATTCTACGTTTAAAAAAATCGAAAAAAGGAAAAATTACCAAAAAAACATGAGGACACAGGAGCAGAGAGAGACAGAGACCTCAGAGAAACAGGGACAGGGATAGAAGGCCAGAGGGTCTCCCTACCACACTAGCTTTGCTTGCTGGAGGCTGAATTATGAGTAGCAAATCTTCATTTCTCCGGTGCCTGAAATATCTAGTTCCCAGTATCCATGTGGTTTCTTCACAGAGAATGGCTCAACTCTCCTGCCTGGGAGAAGGGAGCAGAAGGGCTTACTAACAAAACAAAAGATGGAGCAGAGAGCCAGAGAGAAATTCTACATCTAAAAAAATCGTAAGAAGAAAAATTACCAAAAACACATGAGGAGACAGGAGCAGAGAGAGACAGGGACCTCAGAGACACAGGGACAGGGATAGAAGGCCAGAGGGGCTCCCTACCACACTAGCTTTGCTTTCTGGAGCCTAAATTATGAGTAGAAAATGTTCATTTCTCCTGTGCCTGAAATATCTAGTTCCCAGTATCCATGTGGATACTTCTCAGAGAATGGCTCAACTTTCCAGCCTGGGAGAAAGGAGCAGAAGGGCTTATTAACAAAACAAAAGATGGAGCTGAGAGCCAGAGAGAAATTCTACCTTTAAAAAAATCATAAAAAGGAAAAATTACCAAAAAAACATGAGGAGACAGGAGCAGAGAGAGACAGAGACCTCAGAGACACAGGGACAGGGATAGAGGCCAGAGGGGCTCCCTACCACACTAGCTTTGCTTGCTGGAGGCTGAATTATGAGTAGAAAATCTTCATTTCTCCTGTGCCTGAAATATCTAGTTCCCAGTATCCATGTGGATACTTCTCAGAGAATGGCTCAACTCTCCAGACTGGGAGAAAGGAGTAGAAGGGCTTATTAACAAAACAAAAGATGGAGCTGAGAGCCACAGAGAAATTCTCCCTTTAAAAAAATCGTAAAAAGGAAAAATTACCAAAAAAACATGAGGAGACAGGAGCAGAGAGAGACAGAGACCTCAGAGACACAGGGACATTGATAGAGGCCAGAGGGGCTCCCTACCACACTAGCTTTGCTTGATGCAGGCTGAATTAAGAGTAGAAAATCTTCATTTCTCCTGTGCCTGAAATATCTAGTTCCCAGTATACATGTGGATTCTTCTCAGAGAATGGCTCAACTCTCCTGCCTGGGAGAAAGGAGCAGAAGGGCTTATTAACAAAACAAAAGATGGAACTGAGAGCCAGAGAGAAATTCTACCTTTAATAAAATCGTAAAAAGAAAAATTACCAAAAAAACATGAGGAGACAGGAGCAGAGAGAGACAGAGACCTCAGAGACACAGGGACAGGGATAGAGGCCAGACGAGCTCCCTACCAGACTAGCTTTGCTTGCTGGAGGCTGAATTATGAGTAGAAAATCTTCATTTCTCCTGTTCCTGAAATATCTACTTCCCAGTATCCATGTGGATACTTCCCCGAGAATGGCTCAACTCTCTTGCCTGGGAGAAAGGAGCAGAAGGGCTTATTAACAAAACTAAAGATGGAGCTGAGAGCCAGAGAGAAATTCTACCTTTAAATAAATGGTAAAAAGGAAAAATTACCAAAAAAACATGAGGAGACAGGAGCAGAGAGAGAACGAGACCTCAGAGACACAGGGACAGGGATAGAGGCCAGACGAGCTCCCTACCACACTAGCTTTGCTTGCTGGAGGCTGAATTATGAGTAGAAAATCTTCATTTCTCCTGTTCCTGAAATATCTAGTTCCCAGTATCCATGTGGATTCTTCTCAGAGAATGGCTCAACTCTCCAGCCTTTGAGAAAGGAGCAGAAGGGCTTATTAACAAAACAAAAGATGGAGCTGAGAGCCAGAGAGAAATTCTACATTTAAAAAAATCGTAAAAAGGAAAAATTACCAAAAAAACATGAGGAGACAGGAGCAGAGAGAGACAGAGACCTCAGAGACACAGGGACAGGGATAGAGGCCAGAGGGGCTCCCTACCACACTAGCTTTGCTTACTGGAGGCTGAATTATGAGTAGAAAATCTTCATTTCTCCTGTGCCTGAAATATCTATTTCCCAGTATCCATGTGGATACTTCTCAGAGAATGGCTGAACTCTCCTGCCTGGGAGAAAGGAGCAGAAGGGCTTATTAACAAAACAAAAGATGGAGCTGAGAGCCAGAGAGAAATTCTCCCTTTAAAAAAATCGTAAAAAGGAAAAATTACCAAAAAAAATGAGGAGACAGGAGCAGATAGAGACAGAGACCTCAGAGACACAGGGACAGTGATAGAGGCCAGAGGGGCTCCCTACCACACTAGCTTTGCTTGCTGGAGGCTGAATTATGAGTAGAAAATCTTCATTTCTCCTGTGCCTGAAATATCTAGTTCCCAGTATCCATGTGGATTCTTCTCAGAGAATGGCTCAACTCTCCATCCTTTGAGAAAGGAGCAGAAGGGCTTATTACCAAAAGAAAAGATGGAGCTGAGAGCCAGAGAGAAATTCTACCTTTAAAAAAATCATAAAAAGGAAAAATTACCAAAAAAACATGAGGAGACAGGAGCAGAGAGAGACAGAGACCTCAGAGACACAGGGACAGGGATAGAGGCCAGAGGGGCTCCCTACCACACTAGCTTTGCTTGCTGGAGGCTGAATTATGAGTAGAAAATCTTCATTTCTCCTGTGCCTGAAATATCTAGTTCCCAGTATCCATGTGGATACTTCTCAGAGAATGGCTCAACTCTCCAGACTGGGAGAAAGGAGTAGAAGGGCTTATTAACAAAACAAAAGATGGAGCTGAGAGCCACAGAGAAATTCTCCCTTTAAAAAAATCGTAAAAAGGAAAAATTACCAAAAAAACATGAGGAGACAGGAGCAGAGAGAGACAGAGACCTCAGAGACACAGGGACATTGATAGAGGCCAGAGGGGCTCCCTACCACACTAGCTTTGCTTGCTGGAGGCTGAATTAAGAGTAGAAAATCTTCATTTCTCCTGTGCCTTAAATATATAATTTCCAGTATCCATGTGGATTCTTCTCAGAGAATGGCTCAACTCTCCTGCCTGGGAGAAAGGAGCAGAAGGGCTTATTAACAAAACAAAAGATGGAGCTGAGAGCCAGAGAGAAATTCTACCTTTAAAGAAATCGTAATAAGGAAAAATTACCAAAAAAACATGAGGAGACAGGAGCAGATAGAGACAGAGACCTCAGAGACACAGGGACAGTGATAGAGGCCAGAGGGGCTCCCTACCACACTAGCTTTGCTTGCTGGAGGCTGAATTATGAGTAGAAAATCTTCATTTCTCCTGTGCCTGAAATATCTAGTTCCCAGTATCCATGTGGATTCTTCTCAGAGAATGGCTCAACTCTCCAGCCTTTGAGAAAGGAGCAGAAGGGCTTATTAACAAAACAAAAGATGGAGCTGAGAGCCAGAGAGAAATTCTACCTTTAAAAAAATAGTAAAAAGGAAAAATTACCAAAAAAACATGAGGAGACAGGAGCAGAGAGAGACAGAGACCTCAGAGACACAGGGACAGGGATAGAGGCCAGAGGGGCTCCCTACCACACTAGCTTTGCTTGCTGGAGGCTGAATTATGAGTAGAAAATCTTCATTTCTCCTGTGCCTGAAATATCTAGTTCCCAGTATCCATGTGGATACTTCGCAGAGAATGGCTGAACTCTCCAGAGAGGGAGAAAGGAGCAGAAGGGCTTATTAACAAAACAAATGATGGAGCTGAGAGCCAGAGAGAAATTCTACCTTTAAAAAAATCGTAAAAAGGAAAAATTACCAAAAAAACTTGAGGAGACAGGAGCAGATAGAGACAGAGACCTCAGAGACACAGGGACAGTGATAGGGGCCAGAGGGGCTCCCTACCACACTAGCTTTGCTTGCTGGAGGCTGAATTATGAGTAGAAAATCTTCATTTCTCCTGTGCCTGAAATATCTAGTTCCCAGTATCCATTTGGAATCTTCTCAGAGAATGACTCAACTCTCCAGCCTTTGAGAAAGGAGCAGAAGGGCTTATTAACAAAACAAAAGATGGAGCTGAGAGCCAGAGAGAAATTCTACCTTTAAAAAAATCGTAAAAAGGAAAAATTACCAAAAAAACATGAGGAGACAGGAGCAGAGAGAGACAGAGACCTCAGAGACACAGGGACAGGGATAGAGGCCAGAGGGGCTCCCTACCACACTAGCTTTGCTTGATGGAGGCTGAATTATGAGTAGAAAATCTTCATTTCTCCTGTGCCTGAAATATCTAGTTCCCAGTATCCATGTGGATACTTCTCAGAGAATGGCTCAACTCTCCAGACTGGGAGAAAGGAGTAGAAGGGCTTATTAACAAAACAAAAGATGGAGCTGAGAGCCACAGAGAAATTCTCCCTTTAAAAAAATCGTAAAAAGGAAAAATTACCAAAAAAACATGAGGAGACAGGAGCAGAGAGAGACAGAGACCTCAGAGACACAGGGACATTGATAGAGGCCAGAGGGGCTCCCTACCACACTAGCTTTGCTTGCTGGAGGCTGAATTAAGAGTAGAAAATCTTCATTTCTCCTGTGCCTGAAATACATAATTTCCAGTATCCATGTGGATTCTTCTCAGAGAATGGCTCAACTCTCCTGCCTGGGAGAAAGGAGCAGAAGGGCTTATTAACAAAACAAAAGATGGAGCTGAGAGCCAGAGAGAAATTCTACCTTTAAAGAAATCGTAATAAGGAAAAATTACCAAAAAAACCTGAGGAGATATGAGCAGAGAGAGACAGAGACCTCAGAGACACAGGGACAGGGATAGAAGGACAGAGGGGCTCCCTACCACACTAGCTTTGCTTGCTGGAGGCTGAATTATGAGTAGCAAATCTTCATTTCTCCGGTGCCTGAAATATCTAGTTCCCAGTATACATGTGGATCCTTCTAAGAGAATGGCTCAACTCTCCTGCCTGGGAGAAAGGAGCAGAAGGTCTTATTAACAAAAGAAAAGATGGAGCTGAGAGCCAGAGAGAAATTCTACCTTTAAAAAAATCCTAAAAAGTAAAATTACCAAAAAAACATGAGGAGACAAGAGCAGAGAGAGACAGAGACCTCAGAGACACAGGGACAGGGATAGAAGGCCAGAGGGGCTCCCTACCACACTATCTTTGCTTGTTGCAGGCTGAATTATGAGTAGCAAATCTTCATTTCTCCTGTGCCTGAAATGTCTAGTTCCCAGTATCCATGTGGATTCTTCTCAGAGAATGGCTCAACTCTCCTGCCTTGGAGAAAGGAGCAGAAGGGCTTATTAACAAAAGAAAATATGGAGCTGAGAGCCAGAGAGAAATTCTACCTTTACAAAAATCGTAAAAAGGAAAAATTACCAAAAAAACATGAGGAGACAGGAGCAGAGAGAGACAGAGACCTCAGAGACACAGGGACAGGGTTAGAAGGCCAGAGGGGCTCCCTACCACACTAGCTTTGCTTGATGCAGGCTGAATTAGAGTAGAAAATCTTCATTTCTCCGGTGCCTGTAATATCTATTTCCCAGTATCCATGTGGATCCTACTCATAGAATGGCTCAACTCTCCTGCCTGGGAGAAAGGAGCAGAGGGCCTTATTAACAAAACAAAAGATGGAGCTGACAGCCAGAGAGAAATTCTACCTTTAAAAAAATCGTAAAAATGAAAAATTACCAAAAAAACATGAGGAGACAGGAGCAGAGAGATACAGAGAACTCAGAGACACAGGGACAGGGATAGAAGACCAGAGGGGCTCCCTACCACACTAACTTTGCTTGCTGGAGGCTGAATTATGAGTACAAAATCTTCATTTCTCCTGTGCTTGAAATATCTAATTCCCAGTATCCATGTGGATACTTCTCAGAGAATGGCTCAAATCTCCTGCCTGCGAGAAAGTAGCAGAATGGCTTATTAACAAAACAAAAGATGGAGCTGAGAGCCAGAGAGAAATTCTACCTTTAAAAAAATCGTAAAAGGAAAAATTACCAAAAAAACATGAGGAGATAGGAGCAGAGAGAGACAGAGACCTCAGAGACACAGGGACAGGGATAGAAGGCCAGAGGGGCTCCCTACCACACTAGCTTTGCTTGCTGGAGGCTGCATTATGACTAGAAAATCTTCATTTCTCCGGTGCCTGAAATATCTAGTTCCCAGTATCCATGTGGATTCTTCTCAGAGAATGGCTCAACTCTCCTGCCTGGGAGAAAGGAGCAGAAGGGCTTATTAACAAAACAAAAGATGGAGCTGAGAGCCAGAGAGAAATTCTACCTTTAAAAAAATCGTAAAAATGAAAAATTACCAAAAAAAATGAGGAGACAGGAGCAGAGAGAGACAGAGACCTCAGACACACAGGGACAGGGATAGAGGCCAGAGGGGCTCCCTACCACACAAGCTTTGCTTAATGGAGCCTGAATTATGAGTAGAAAATCTTCATTTCTCCGGTGCCTGAAATATCTATTTCACAGTATCCATGTGGATTCTTCTCAGAGAATGGCTCAACTCTCCTGCCTGGGAGAAAGGAGCAGAAGGGCTTATTAACAAAACAAAAGATGGAGCTGAGAGCCAGAGAGAAATTCTACCTTTAAAAAAATGGTAAAAAGGAAAAATTACCAAAAAAAATGAGGGGACAGGAGCAGAGAGAGACAGAGACCTCAGACACACAGGGACAGGGATAGAGGCCAGAGGGGCTCCCTACCACACTAGCTTTGCTTGCTGGATGCTGAATTATGAGTAGAAAATCTTCATTTCTCCGGTGCCTGAAATATCTAGTTCCCAGTATACATGAGGATACTTCTCAGAGAATGGCTCAACTCTCCTGCCTGGGAGAAAGGAGCAGAAGGGCTTATTATCAAAACAAATGATGGAGCTGAGTGGCAGAGAGAAATTCTACCTTTACAAAAATCGTAAAAATGAAATATTACCAAAAAAACATGAGGAGACAGGAGCAGAGAGAGACAGAGACCTCAGAGACACAGGGACAGGGTTAGAAGGCCAGAGGGGCTCCCTACCACACTAGCTTTGCTTGATGCAGGCTGAATTAGAGTAGAAAATCTTTATTACTCTGGTGCCTGTAATATCTATTTCCCAGTATCCATGTGGATTCTACTCATAGAATGGCTCAACTCCCCTGCCTGGGAGAAAGGAGCAGAGGGGCTTATTAACAAAACAAAAGATGGAGCTGAGATTCAGAGAGAAATTCAACCTTTTAAAAAATCGTAAAAATGAAAAATTACCAAAAAAACATGAGGAGACAGGAGCAGAGAGAGACAGAGACTTCAGAGACACAGGGACAGTGAAAGAAGGCCAGAGTTGCTCACTACCACACCAGCTTTGCATGCTGGAGGCTGAATTATGAGTAGAGAATCTTCATTTCTCCTGTGCTTGAAATATCTAGTTCCCAGTATCCATGTGGATTCTTCTCAGAGAATGGTTCAAATCTCCTGCCTGCGAGAAAGGAGAAGAATGGCTTATTAACAAAACAAAAGATGGAGCTGAGAGCCATAGAGAAATTCTACCTTAAAAAAAATCGTAAAAATTAAAAATTACCAAAAAAACATGAGGAGACAGGAGCAGAGAGAGACAGAGACCTCAGAGACACAGGGACAGTGTTAGAAGGCCAGAGGGGCTCCCTACCACACTAGCTTTGCTTGCTGGAGGCTGAATTATGAGTAGAAAATCTTCATTTCTCCGGTGCCTGAAATATCTAGTTCCCAGTATCCATGTGGATTCTTCTCAGAGAATGGCTCAACTCTCCTGCCTGGGAGAAAGGAGCAGAAGGGCTTATTAACAAAACAAAAGAATGAGCTGAGAGCCAGAGAGAAATTCTACGTTTAAAAAAATCGTAAAAAGGAAAAATTACCAAAAAAACATGAGGAGACAGGAGCAGAGAGAGACAGAGACCTCAGAGAAACAGGGACAATGATAGAAGGCCAGAGGGGCTCCCTACCACACTAGCTTTGCTTGCTGGATGCTGAATTATGAGTAGAAAATCTTCATTTCTCCCGTGCCTGAAATATCTAGTTCCCAGTATCCATGTGGTTTCTTCTCAGAGAATGGCTCAACTCTCCTGCCTGGGAGAAAGGAGCAGAAGGACTTATTAACAAAACAAAAGATGGAGCTGAGAGCCAGAGAGAAATTCTACCTTTAAAAAATCGTAAAAAGGAAAAATTACCAAAAAAACATGAAGAGACAGGAGCAGAGAGAGACAGAGACCTCAGAGACACACTGACAGGGATAGTAGGCCAGAGGGGCTCCCTATCACACGAGCTTTGCTTTCTGGAGCCTGAATTATGAGTAGAAAATCTTCATTTCTCCGGTGCCGAAAATATCTAGTTCACAGTATCCATGTGGACACTTCTCAGAGAATGGCTCAACTCTCCTGCATGGGAGAAAGGAGCAGAAGGGCTTATTAACAAAACAAAAGATGGAGCTGGGAGCCAGAGAGAAATTCTACATTTAAAAAAATAGTAAAAAGGAAAAATTACCAAAAACAACATGAGGACACAGGAGCAGAGAGAGACAGAGACCTCAGAGACAGAGGGACAGGGATAGAAAGCCAGAGGGGCTCCCTACCAAAGTAGCTTTGCTTGCTGGAGGCTGAATTATGAGTATAAAATCTGCATTTCTCCGGTGCCTGAAATATCTAGTTCCCAGTATCCATGTGGATTCTTCTCAGAGAATGGTTCAAATCTCCTGCCTGCGAGAAAGGAGAAGAATGGCTTATTAACAAAACAAAAGATGGAGCTGAGAGCCATAGAGAAATTCTACCTTAAAAAAAATCGTAAAAATTAAAAATTACCAAAAAAACATGAGGAGACAGGAGCAGAGAGAGACAGAGACCTCAGAGACACAGGGACAGTGTTAGAAGGCCAGAGGGGCTCCCTACCACACTAGCTTTGCTTGCTGGAGGCTGAATTATGAGTAGAAAATCTTCATTTCTCCGGTGCCTGAAATATCTAGTTCCCAGTATCCATGTGGATTCTTCTCAGAGAATGGCTCAACTCTCCTGCCTGGGAGAAAGGAGCAGAAGGGCTTATTAACAAAACAAAAGATTGAGCTGAGAGCCAGAGAGAAATTCTACGTTTAAAACAATCGTAAAAAGGAAAAATTACCAAAAAAACATGAGGAGACAGGAGCAGAGAGAGACAGAGACCTCAGAGAAACAGGGACAGGGATAGAAGGCCAGAGGGGCTCCCTACCACACTAGCTTTGCTTGCTGGATGCTGAATTATGAGTAGAAAATCTTCATTTCTCCCGTGCCTGAAATATCTAGTTCCCAGTATCCATGTGGTTTCTTCTCAGAGAATGGCTCAACTCTCCTACCTGGGAGAAAGGAGCAGAAGGGCTTATTAACAAAACAAAAGATGGAGCTGAGAGCCAGAGAGAAATTCTACATTTAAAAAAATCGTAAAAAGAAAAATTACCAAAAACACATGAGGAGACAGGAGCAGAGAGAGACAGAGACCTCAGAGACACAGGGACAGGGATAGAAGGCCAGAGGGGCTCCCTACCACACTAGCTTTGCTTTCTGGAGCCTGAATTATGAGTAGAAAATCTTCATTTCTCCGGTGCCTGAAATATCTATTTCACAGTATCCATGTGGATTCTTCTCAGAGAATGGCTCAACTCTCCAGCATGGGAGAAAGGAGCAGAAGGGCTTATTAACAAAACAAAAGATGCAGCTGAGAGCCAGAGAGAAATTCTACCTTTAAAAAAATCGTAAAAAGGAAAAATTACCAAAAAAACATGAGGACACAGGAGCAGAGAGAGACAGAGACCTCAGAGAAACAGGGACAGGGATAGAAGGCCAGAGGATCTCCCTACCACACTAACTTTGCTTGCTGGAGGCTGAATTATGAGTAGCAAATCTTCATTTCTCCCGTGCCTGAAATATCTAGTTCCCAGTATCCATGTGGTTTCTTCTCAGAGAATGGCTCAACTCTCCTGCCTGGGAGAAAGGAGCAGAAGGGCTTACTAACAAAACAAAAGATGGAGCTGAGAGCCAGAGAGAAATTCTACATCTAAAAAAATCGTAAGAAGAAAAATTACCAAAAACACATGAGGAGACAGGAGCAGAGAGAGACAGGGACCTCAGAGACACAGGGACAGGGATAGAAGACCAGAGGGGCTCCATACCACACTAGCTTTGCTTGCTGGAGGCTGAATTATGAGTAGATAATCTTCATTTCTCCGGTGCCTGAAATATCTAGTTCCCAGTATCCATGTGGATTCTTCACAGAGAATGGCTCAACTCTCCTGCCTGGGAGAAAGGAGCAGAAGGGCTTATTAACAAAACAAAAGATGGAGCTGAGAGCCAGAGAGAAATTCTACCTTTAAAAAAATCGTAAAAAGGAAAAATTACCAAAAAAAATGAGGAGACAGTAGCAGAGAGAGACAGAGACCTCAGAGACACAGGGACAGGGATAGAGGCCAGAGGGGCTCCCTACCACACTACCTTTGCTTGCTGGATGCTGAATTATGAGTAGAAAATTGTCATTTCTCCGGTGCCTGAAATATCTAGTTCCCAGTATACATGAGGATACTTCTCAGAGAATGGCTCAACTCTCCTGCCTGGGAGAAAGGAGCAGAGGGGCTTATTAACAAACAAAAGATGAAGCTGAGAGTCAGAGAGAAATTCAGCCTTTTAAAAAATCGTAAAAATGAAAAATTACCAAAAAAAACATGAGGAGACAGGAGCAGAGAGAGACAGAGACTTCAGAGACACAGGGACAGGGATAGAAGGCCAGAGTTGCTCACTACCACACCAGCTTTGCATGCTGGAGGCTGAATTATGAGTAGAGAATCTTGATTTCTCCTGTGCTTGAAATATCTAGTTCCCAGTATCCATTTGGATTCTTCTCAGAGAATGGCTCAACTCTCCTGCATGGGAGAAAGAAGCAGAAGGGCTTATTAACAAAACAAAAGATGGAGCTGAGAGCCAGAGAGAAATTCTACTTTTAAAAAATCGTAAAAAGGAAAAATTACCAAAAAAACATGAGGAGACAGGAGCAGAGAGAGACAGAGACCTCAGAGACACACTGACAGGGATAGTAGGCAAGAGGGGCTCCCTACCACATGAGATTTGCTTTCTGGAGCCTGAATTAGGAGTAGAAAATCTTCATTTCTCCGGTGCCTGAAATATCTATTTCACAGTATCCATGTGGATTCTTCTCAGAGAATGGCTAAACTCTCCTGCCTGGGAGAAAGGAGCAGAAGGGCTTATTAACAAAACAAAAGATGGAGCTGAGAGCCAGAGAGAAATTCTACCTTTAAAAAAATCGTAAAAAGGAAAAGTTACCAAAAAAAATGAGAAGACAGGAGCAGAGAGAGACAGAGACCTCAGAGACACAGGGAAAGGGATAGAGACCAGAGGGGCTCCCTACCACACTAGCTTTGCTTGCTGGATGCTGAATTATGAGTATAAATCTTCATTTCTCCGGTGCCTGAAATATCTAGTTCCCAGTATCCATGAGGATACCTCTCAGAGAATGGCTCAACTCTCCTGCCTGGGAGAAAGGAGTAGAAGGGCTTATTAACAAAACAAAAGATGGAGCTGAGTGGCAGAGAGAAATTCTACCTTTAAAAAAATCGTAAAAAGGAAAAATTACCAAAAAAAATGAGGAGACAGGAGCAGAGAGAGACAGAGCCCTCAGAGACACAGGGACAGGGTTAGAAAGCCAGAGGGGCTCCCTACCACACTAGCTTTGCTTGCTGCAGGCTGAATTAGAGTAGAAAATCTTCATTTCTCCGGTGCCTGAAATATCTATTTCCCAGTATCCATGTGGATACTACTCATAGAATGGCTCAACTCTCCTGCCTGGGAGAAAGGAGCAGAGGGGCTTATTAACAAAACAAAAGATGGAGCTGAAAGCCAGAGAGAAATTCTACCTTTAAAAAAATCGTAAAAAGGAAAAATTACCAAAAAAACATGAGGAGACAGGAGCAGAGAGAGACAGAGACCTCAGAGACACAGGGACAGGGTTAGAAGGCCAGAGGGGCTCCCTACCACACTAGCTTTGCTTGCTGCAGGCTGAATTAGAGTAGAAAATCTTCATTTCTCCGGTGCCTGAAATATCTATGTCCCAGTATCCATGTGGATTCTTCTCATAGAATGGCTCAACTCTCCTGCCTGGGAGAAAGGAGCAGAGGGCCTTATTAACAAAACAAAAGATGGAGCTGACAGCCAGAGAGAAATTGTACGTTTAAAAAAATCGTAAAAAGGAAAAATTACCAAAAAAACTTGAGGAGACAGGAGCAGAGAGATATAGAGATCTCAGAGACACAGGGACAGGGATAGAAGACCAGAGGGGCTCCCTACCACACTAACTTTGCTTGCTGGAGGCTGAATTATGAGTACAAAATCTTCATTTCTCCTATGCTTGAAATATCTAGTTCCCAGTATCCATGTGGATTCTTCTCAGAGAATGGCTCAAATCTCCTGCCTCCGAGAAAGGAGCAGAAGGGCTTATTAACAAGACAATAGATGGAGCTGTGAGCCAGTGAGAAATTCTACCTTTAAAAAAATCGTAAAAAAAAAAATTACGAAGAAAACATGAGTAGACAGGAGCAGAGAGAGACAGAGACCTCAGAGACACAGGGACAGGAATAGAAGGCCAGAGAGGCTCCCTACCACACTAGCTTTGCTTGCTGGAGGATGAATTATGAGTAGAAAATCTTCATTTCTCCTGTGCCTGAAATATCTAGTTCCCAGTATCCAAGTGGATTCTTCTCAGAGAATGGCTCAACTCTCCTGCCTGGGAGAAAGGAGCAGAAGGGCTTATTAACAAAAGAAAAGATGGAGCTGAGAGCCAGAGAGAAATTCTACCTTTAAAAAAATCGTAAAAAAGACAAATTACAAAAAAACATGAGGAGACAGGAGCAGAGAGAGACAGAGACCTCAGAGACACAGGGACAGGGATAGAAGGCCGGAGGGGCTCCCTACCACACTAGCTTTGCTTGCTGGAGGCTGAATTATGAGTAGAAAATCTTCATATCTCTGGTGCCTGAAATATCTAGTTCCCAGTATCCATGTGGATACTTCTCAGAGAATGGCTCAACTCTCCTGCCTGAGAGAAAGGAGCAGAAGAGCTTATTAGCAAAACAAAAGATGGAGCTGAGAGCCAGAGAAAATTTCTACCTTTAAAAAAATCGTAAAAAGGAAAAATTACCAAAAAAACATGAGGAGACAGGAGCAGAGAGAGACAGAGACCTCAGAGACACAGGGACAGGGATAGAAGGCCAGAGGGGCTCCCTACCACACTAGCTTTGCTTGCTGGAGGCTGAATTACGAGTAGCTAATCTTCAATTCTCCGGTGCCTGAAATATCTAGTTCCCAGAATCCATGTGGATTCTTCTCAGAGAATGGCTCAACTCTCCTGCCTGGGAGAAAGAAGCAGAAGGGCTTATTAACAAAACAAAAGATGGAGCTGAGAGCCAGAGAGAAATTCTACCTTTAAAAAATCGTAAAAAGGAAAAATTACCAAAAAAACATGAGGAGACTGGAGCAGAGAGAGACAGAGACCTCAGAGACACACTGACAGGGATAGTAGGCAAGAGGGGCTCCCTACCACATGAGATTTGCTTTCTGGAGCCTGAATTAGGAGTAGAAAATCTTCATTTCTCCGGTGCCTGAAATATCTATTTCACAGTATCCATGTGGATTCTTCTCAGAGAATGGCTCAACTCTCCTGCCTGGGAGAAAGGAGCAGAAGGGCTTATTAACAAAACAAAAGATGGAGCTGAGAGCCAGAGAGAAATTCTACCTTTAAAAAAATCGTAAAAAGGAAAAGTTACCAAAAAAAATGAGAAGACAGGAGCAGAGAGAGACAGAGACCTCAGAGACACAGGGACAGGGATAGAGACCAGAGGGGCTCCCTACCACACTAGCTTTGCTTGCTGGATGCTGAATTATGAGTAGAAAATCTTCATTTCTCCGGTGCCTGAAATATCTAGTTCCCAGTATCCATGAGGATACCTCTCAGAGAATGGCTCAACTCTCCTGCCTGGGAGAAAGGAGTAGAAGGGCTTATTAACAAAACAAAAGATGGAGCTGAGTGGCAGAGAGAAATTCTACCTTTAAAAAAATCGTAAAAAGGAAAAATTACCAAAAAAAATGAGGAGACAGGAGCAGAGAGAGACAGAGCCCTCAGAGACACAGGGACAGGGTTAGAAAGCCAGAGGGGCTCCCTACCACACTAGCTTTGCTTGCTGCAGGCTGAATTAGAGTAGAAAATCTTCATTTCTCCGGTGCCTGAAATATCTATTTCCCAGTATCCATGTGGATACTACTCATAGAATGGCTCAATTCTCCTGCCTGGGAGAAAGGAGCAGAGGGGCTTATTAACAAAACAAAAGATGGAGCTGAAAGCCAGAGAGAAATTCTACCTTTAAAAAAATCGTAAAAAGGAAAAATTACCAAAAAAACATGAGGAGACAGGAGCAGAGAGAGACAGAGACCTCAGAGACACAGGGACAGGGTTAGAAGGCCTGAGGGGCTCCCTACCACACTAGCTTTGCTTGCTGCAGGCTGAATTAGAGTAGAAAATCTTCATTTCTCCCGTGCCTGAAATATCTATTTCCCAGTATCCATGTGGATTCTACTCATAGAATGGCTCAACTCTCCTGCCTGGGAGAAAGGAGCAGAGGGGCTTATTAACAAAACAAAAGATGAAGCTGACAGGCAGAGAGAAATTCTACCTTTAAAAAAATCGTAAAAAGGAAAAATTACCAAAAAAAACATGAGGAGACAGGAGCAGAGAGATACAGAGAACTCAGAGACACAGGGACAAGGATAGAAGACCAGAGGGGCTCCATACCACACTAGCTTTGCTTGCTGGAGGCTGAATTATGAGTACAAAATCTTCATTTCTCCTGTGCCTGAAATATCTAGTTCCCAGTATCCATGTGGATTCTTCTCAGAGAATGGCTCAAATCTCCTGCCTGCGAGAAAGGAGCAGAATGGCTTATTAACAAAACAAAAGATGGAGCTGAGAGCCAGAGAGGAATTCTACCTTTTAAAAAATCGTAAAAAGGAAAAATTACCAAAAAAAACATGAGGAGACAGGAGCAGAGAGAGACAGAGACCTCAGAGACACAGGGACAGGGATAGAATGCCAGAGGGTCTCCATACCACACTAGCTTTGCTTGCTGGAGGCTGAATTATGAGTAGAAAATCTTCATTTCTCCGGTGCCTGAAATATCTAATTCCCAGTATACATGTGGATTCTTCTCAGAGAATGGCTCAACTCTCCTGCCTGGGAGAAAGGAGCAGAAGGGCTTATTAACAAAACAAAAGATGGAGCTGAGAGCAAGAGAGAAATTCTACCTTTAAAAAAATCGTAAAAAGGAAAAATTACCAAAAAAACATGAGGAGATAGGAGCAGAGAGAGACAGAGACCTCAGAGACACAGGGACAGGGATAGAAGGCCGGAGGGGCTCCCTACCACACTAGCTTTCCTTGCTAGAGGCTGAATTATGAGTAGCAAATCTTCATTTCTCTGGTGCCTGAAATATCTAGTTCCCAATATCCATGTGGATCCTTCTCAGAGAATGGCTCAACTCTCCTGCCTGGGAGAAAGGAGCAGAAGGGCTTATTAAAAAAACAAAAGATGGAGCTGAGAGCCAAGGAGAAATTCTTTCTTTAAAAAAATCGTAAAAAGGAAAAATTACCAAAAAAAATGCGGAGACAGGAGCAGAGAGAGACAGAGACCTCAGAGACAAAGGGACAGGGATAGAAGGACAGAGGGGCTCCCTACCACACTAGCTTTGCTTGCTGGAGGCTGAATTTTGAGTAGAAAATCTTCATTTCTCCTATGCCCTGAAATATCTAGTTCCCAGTACCCATGTGGATTCTTCTCAGAGAATGGCTCAACTCTCCTGCCTGGGAGAAAGGAGCAGAGGTGCTTATTAACAAAACAAAAGATGGAGCTGAGAGCCAGAGAGAAATTCTACCTTTAAAATAATCGTAAAAAGAAAAAATTACCAAAAATATGAGGAGACAGGAGCAGAGAGAGACAGAGACTTCAGAGACACAGGGACAAGGATAGAAGGCCAGAGGGGCTCCCTACCACACCAGCTTTGCTTGCTGGCGGCTGAATTATGAGTAGAAAATCTTCATTTCTCCTGTGCCTGAAATATCTAGTTCCCAGTATTCATGTGGATCCTTCCCAGAGAATGGCTCAACTCTTCTGCCTGGGAGAGAGGAGCAGAAGGGCTTATTAACAAAACAAAAGATGGAGCTGAGAGCAAGAGAGAATTTCTACCTTTAACAAAATCGTAAAAAGGAAAAATTACCAAAAAAACTTGAGGAGACAGGAGCAGACAGAGACAGAGACCTCAGAGACACAGGAACAGTGATAGAAGTTCAGAGGGGCTCCCTACCACACTAGCTTTGCTTGCTGGAGGCTGAATTGTGCGTAGAAAATCTTCATTTCTCCGGTGCCTGAAATATCTACTTCCCAGTATCCATGTGGATACTTCTCAGAGAATGGCTCAACTCTCCTGCCTGGGAGAAAGGAGCAGAAGGGCTTATTAACAAAACAAAAGAAGGAGCTGAGAGCCAGAGAGAAATTCTACCTTTAAAAAAATCGTAAAAAGGAAAAATTACCAAAAAAACATGAGGAGACAGGAGCAGAGAGAAACAGAGACCTCAGAGACACAGGGACAGGGATAGAAGGCCAGAAGGGCTCCCTACCACTCCAGCTTTGCATGCTGGAGGCTGAATTATGAGTAGAAAATCTTCATTCCTCCTGTGCCTGAAATATTTATTTCCCAGTATCCATGTGGATGCTTCTCAGAGAATGGCTCAACTCTCCTGCCTGGGAGAAAGGAGCAGAAGGGCTTATTAACAAAACAAAGATGGAGCTGAGAACCAGAGAGAAATTCTACCTTTAAAAAAATCGTAAAAAGGAAAAATTACCAAAAAAACATGAGGAGACAGGAGCAGAGAGAGACAGAGACCTCAGAGACACAGGGACAGGGATAGAAGGCCAGAGGGGCTCCCTACCACACTAGCTTTGCTTGCTGGAGGCTGAATTATGAGTAGAAAATCTTCATTTCTCCTGTGCCTGAAATATCTTGTTCCCAGTATACATGTGGATACTTCCCAGAGAATGGCTCAACTCTTCTGCCTGGGAAAAAGGAGCAGAAGGGCTTATTAACAAAAGAAAAGATTGAGCTGAGAGCTAGAGAGAAATTCTACCTTTAAAGAAATCGTAAAAAAGAAAAATTACCAAAAAAACATGAGGAGACAAGAGCAGAGAGATACAGAGACCTCAGAGACACAGGGACAGGGATAGAAGGCCAGAGGGGCTCCCTACCACACTAGCTTTTCTTGCAGGAGGCTGAATTATGAGTAGAAAATCTTCATATCTCCAGTGCCTGAAATATCTAGTTCCCAGTATCCATGTGGATCCTTCTCAGAGAATGGCTCAACTCTCCTGCCTGGGGGAAAGGAGCAGAAGGGCTTATTAACAAAACAAAAGATGGAGCTGAGAGCCAGAGAGAAATTCTACCTTTAAAAAAATCGTAAAAAGGAAAAGTTACCAAAAAAAATGAGAAGACAGGAGCAGAGAGAGACAGAGACCTCAGAGACACAGGGACAGGGATAGAGACCAGAGGGGCTCCCTACCACACTAGCTTTGCTTGCTGGATGCTGAATTATGAGTAGAAAATCTTCATTTCTCCGGTGCCTGAAATATCTAGTTCCCAGTATCCATGAGGATACCTCTCAGAGAATGGCTCAACTCTCCTGCCTGGGAGAAAGGAGTAGAAGGGCTTATTAACAAAACAAAAGATGGAGCTGAGTGGCAGAGAGAAATTCTACCTTTAAAAAAATCGTAAAAAGGAAAAATTACCAAAAAAAATGAGGAGACAGGAGCAGAGAGAGACAGAGCCCTCAGAGACACAGGGACAGGGTTAGAAAGCCAGAGGGGCTCCCTACCACACTAGCTTTGCTTGCTGCAGGCTGAATTAGAGTAGAAAATCTTCATTTCTCCGGTGCCGGAAATATCTATTTCCCAGTATCCATGTGGATACTACTCATAGAATGGCTCAACTCTCCTGCCTGGGAGAAAGGAGCAGAGGGGCTTATTAACAAAACAAAAGATGGAGCTGAAAGCCAGAGAGAAATTCTACCTTTAAAAAAATCGTAAAAAGGAAAAATTACCAAAAAAACATGAGGAGACAGGAGCAGAGAGAGACAGAGACCTCAGAGACACAGGGACAGGGTTAGAAGGCCAGAGGGGCTCCCTACCACACTAGCTTTGCTTGCTGCAGGCTGAATTAGAGTAGAAAATCTTCATTTCTCCCGTGCCTGAAATATCTATTTCCCAGTATCCATGTGGATTCTACTCATAGAATGGCTCAACTCTCCTGCCTGGGAGAAAGGAGCAGAGGGGCTTATTAACAAAACAAAAGATGAAGCTGACAGGCAGAGAGAAATTCTACCTTTAAAAAAATCGTAAAAAGGAAAAATTACCAAAAAAACATGAGGAGACAGGAGCAGAGAGATACAGAGAACTCAGAGACACAGGGACAAGGATAGAAGACCAGAGGGGCTCCATACCACACTAGCTTTGCTTGCTGGAGGCTGAATTATGAGTACAAAATCTTCATTTCTCCTGTGCCTGAAATATCTAGTTCCCAGTATCCATGTGGATTCTTCTCAGAGAATGGCTCAAATCTCCTGCCTGCGAGAAAGGAGCAGAATGGCTTATTAACAAAACAAAAGATGGAGCTGAGAGCCAGAGAGGAATTCTACCTTTAAAAAAATCGTAAAAAGGAAAAATTACCAAAAAAAACATGAGGAGACAGGAGCAGAGAGAGACAGAGACCTCAGAGACACAGGGACAGGGATAGAATGCCAGAGGGTCTCCCTACCACACTAGCTTTGCTTGCTGGAGGCTGAATTATGAGTAGAAAATTTTCATTTCTCCGGTGCCTGAAATATCTAATTCCCAGTATACATGTGGATTCTTCTCAGAGAATGGCTCAACTCTCCTGCCTGGGAGAAAGGAGCAGAAGGGCTTATTAACAAAACAAAAGATGGAGCTGAGAGCAAGAGAGAAATTCTACCTTTAAAAAAATCGTAAAAAGGAAAAATTACCAAAAAAACATGAGGAGATAGGAGCAGAGAGAGACAGAGACCTCAGAGACACAGGGACAGGGATAGAAGGCCGGAGGGGCTCCCTACCACACTAGCTTTCCTTGCTAGAGGCTGAATTATGAGTAGCAAATCTTCATTTCTCTGGTGCCTGAAATATCTAGTTCCCAATATCCATGTGGATCCTTCTCAGAGAATGGCTCAACTCTCCTGCCTGGGAGAAAGGAGCAGAAGGGCTTATTAAAAAAACAAAAGATGGAGCTGAGAGCCAAGGAGAAATTCTTTCTTTAAAAAAATCGTAAAAAGGAAAAATTACCAAAAAAAATGCGGAGACAGGAGCAGAGAGAGACAGAGACCTCAGAGACAAAGGGACAGGGATAGAAGGACAGAGGGGCTCCCTACCACACTAGCTTTGCTTGCTGGAGGCTGAATTTTGAGTAGAAAATCTTCATTTCTCCTATGCCCTGAAATATCTAGTTCCCAGTACCCATGTGGATTCTTCTCAGAGAATGGCTCAACTCTCCTGCCTGGGAGAAAGGAGCAGAGGTGCTTATTAACAAAACAAAAGATGGAGCTGAGAGCCAGAGAGAAATTCTACCTTTAAAATAATCGTAAAAAGAAAAAATTACCAAAAATATGAGGAGACAGGAGCAGAGAGAGACAGAGACTTCAGAGACACAGGGACAAGGATAGAAGGCCAGAGGGGCTCCCTACCACACCAGCTTTGCTTGCTGGCGGCTGAATTATGAGTAGAAAATCTTCATTTCTCCTGTGCCTGAAATATCTAGTTCCCAGTATTCATGTGGATCCTTCCCAGAGAATGGCTCAACTCTTCTGCCTGGGAGAGAGGAGCAGAAGGGCTTATTAACAAAACAAAAGATGGAGCTGAGAGCAAGAGAGAATTTCTACCTTTAAAAAATCGTAAAAAGGAAAAATTACCAAAAAAACTTGAGGAGACAGGAGCAGACAGAGACAGAGACCTCAGAGACACAGGAACAGTGATAGAAGTTCAGAGGGGCTCCCTACCACACTAGCTTTGCTTGCTGGAGGCTGAATTGTGCGTAGAAAATCTTCATTTCTCCGGTGCCTGAAATATCTACTTCCCAGTATCCATGTGGATACTTCTCAGAGAATGGCTCAACTCTCCTGCCTGGGAGAAAGGAGCAGAAGGGCTTATTAACAAAACAAAAGAAGGAGCTGAGAGCCAGAGAGAAATTCTACCTTTAAAAAAATCGTAAAAAGGAAAAATTACCAAAAAAACATGAGGAGACAGGAGCAGAGAGAGACAGAGACCTCAGAGACACAGGGACAGGGATAGAAGGCCAGAAGGGCTCCCTACCACACCAGCTTTGCATGCTGGAGGCTGAATTATGAGTAGAAAATCTTCATTCCTCCTGTGCCTGAAATATTTATTTCCCAGTATCCATGTGGATGCTTCTCAGAGAATGGCTCAACTCTCCTGCCTGGGAGAAAGGAGCAGAAGGGCTTATTAACAAAACAAAGATGGAGCTGAGAACCAGAGAGAAATTCTACCTTTAAAAAAATCGTAAAAAGAAAAAATTACCAAAAAAACATGAGGAGACAGGAGCAGAGAGAGACAGAGACCTCAGAGACACAGGGACAGGGATAGAAGGCCAGAGGGGCTCCCTACCACACTAGCTTTGCTTGCTGGAGGCTGAATTATGAGTAGAAAATCTTCATTTCTCCTGTGCCTGAAATATCTTGTTCCCAGTATACATGTGGATACTTCCCAGAGAATGGCTCAACTCTTCTGCCTGGGAAAAAGGAGCAGAAGGGCTTATTAACAAAAGAAAAGATTGAGCTGAGAGCTAGAGAGAAATTCTACCTTTAAAGAAATCGTAAAAAAGAAAAATTACCAAAAAAACATGAGGAGACAAGAGCAGAGAGATACAGAGACCTCAGAGACACAGGGACAGGGATAGAAGGCCAGAGGGGCTCCCTACCACACTAGCTTTTCTTGCTGGAGGCTGAATTATGAGTAGAAAATCTTCATATCTCCAGTGCCTGAAATATCTAGTTCCCAGTATCCATGTGGATCCTTCTCAGAGAATGGCTCAACTCTCCTGCCTGGGGGAAAGGAGCAGAAGGGCTTATTAACAAAACAAAAGATGGAGCTGAGAGCCAGAGAGAAATTCTACCTTTAAAAAAATCGTAAAAAGGAAAAATTACCAAAAAAAACATGAGGACACAGGAGCAGAGAGAGACAGAGACCTCAGAGACACAGGGACAGGGATAGAAGGCCAGAGGGGCTCCCTACCACACTAGCTGTGCTTGCTGGAGGCTGAATTATGAGTAGAAAATCTTCATTTCTCCTGTGCTTGAAATATTTAATTCCCAGTATACATGTGGATACTTCTCATAGAATGGCTCAACTCTCCTTCCTGGGAGAAAGGATCAGAAGGGCTTATTAACAAAACAAAAGATGGAGCTGAGAGCCAGAGAGAAATTCTACCTTTAAAAAAATCGTAAAAACGAAAAATTACCAAAAAAACATGAGGAGACAAGAGCAGAGTGAGACTGAGACCTCAGAGACACAGGGACTGGGATAGAAGGCCAGAGGGTCTCCCTACCAAACTAGCTTTGCTTGCTGGAGGCTGAATTACGAGTAGAAAATCTTCATTTCTCCAGTGCCTGAAATATCTAGTTCCCAGTATCCATGTGGATTCTTCTCAGAGAATGGCTCAACTCTCCTGCCTGGGAGAAAGGAGCAGAAGGGCTTATTAACAAAACAAAAGATGGAGCTGAGAGCCAGAGAGAAATTCTACCTTTAAAAAAATCGTAAAAAGGAAAAATTACCAAAAAAACATGAGGAGACAGGAGCAGAGAGAGACAGAGACCTCAGAGACACAGGGACAGGGATAGAAGGCCAGAGGGGCTCTCTACCACCCTGCCTTTGCTTGCTTGAGGCTGAATTATGAGTAGAAAATCTTCATTTCTCCGGTGCCTGAAATAGCTAGTTCACAGTATCCATGTGGATTCTTCTCAGAGAATGGCTGAACTCTCCTGCCTGGGAGAAAGGAGCAGAAGGGCTTATTAACAAAACAAAAGATGGAGCTGAGAGCCAGAGAGAAATTCTACCTTTAAAAAAATCGTAAAAAGGAAAAATTTCCAAAAAAACATGAGGAGACAGGAGCAGAGAGAGACAGAGACCTCAGAGACACAGGGACAGGGATAGAAGGCCAGAGGGGCTCCCTACTACACTCCTTTGCTTGCTGGAGGCTGAATTATGAGTAGCAAATCTTCATTTCTTCGGTTCCTGAAATATCTAGTTCCCAGTATCCATGTAGATTCTTCTCAGAGAATGGCTCAACTCTCCTGCCTGGGAGAAAGGAGCAGAAGGGCTTATTAACAAAACAAAAGATGGAGCTGAGAGCCAGAGAGAAATTCTACCTTTAAAATAATCGTAAAAAGGAAAAATTACCAAAAACAAATGAGGAGACAGGAGCAGAGAGAGACAGAGAACTCAGAGACACAGGGAAAGGGATTGAAAGCCAGAGGGGATCCCTACCACACTAGCTTTGCTTGCTGGAGGCTGAATTATGAGTAGCAAAACTTCATTTCTCTGGTGCCTGAAATATCTAGTTCCCAGTACCCATGTGGATTCTTCTCAGAGAATGGCTCAATTCTCGTGCATGGGAGAAAGGAGCTGAAGGGCTTATTAACAAAACAAAAGATGGAACTGACAGCCAGAGAGAAATTCTACTTTAAAAAATCGTAAAAGGAAGAATTACCAAAAAAACATGAGGAGAAAGGAGCAGAGATAGACAGAGACCTCAGAGAAACACGGACAGGGATAGAATGCCAGAGGGTCTCCCTACCACACTAGCTTTGCTTGCTGGAGGCTGAATTATGAGTAGAAAATCTTCATTTCTCCGGTGCCTGAAATATCTAATTCCCAGTATACATGTGGATTCTTCTCAGAGAATGGCTCAACTCTCCTGCCTGGGAGAAAGGAGCAGAAGGGCTTATTAACAAAACAAAAGATGGAGCTGAGAGCAAGAGAGAAATTCTACATTTAAAAAAATCGTAAAAAGGAAAAATTACCAAAAAAACATGAGGAGATAGGAGCAGAGAGAGACAGAGACCTCAGAGACACAGGGACAGGGATAGAAGGCCGGAGGGGCTCCCTACCACACTAGCTTTGCTTGCTAGAGGCTGAATTATGAGTAGCTAATCTTCATTTCTCTGGTGCCTGAAATATCTAGTTCCCAATATCCATGTGGATCCTTCTCAGAGAATGGCTCAACTCTCCTGCCTGGGAGAAAGGAGCAGAAGGGCTTATTAACAAAACAAAAGATGGAGCTGAGAGCCAAAGAGAAATTCTTCCTATAAAAAAATCGTAAAAAGGAAAAATTACCAAAAAAAATGCGGAGACAGGAGCAGAGAGAGACAGAGACCTCAGAGACAAAGGGACAGGGATAGAAGGACAGAGGGGCTCCCTACCACACTAGCTTTGCTTGCTGGAGGCTGAATTTTGAGTAGAAAATCTTCATTTCTCCTATGCCCTGAAATATCTAGTTCCCAGTATCCATGTGGATCCTTCTCAGAGAGTGGCTCAACTCTCCTGCCTGGGAGAATTGAGCAGAAGGGCTTATTAACAAAACAAAAGAAGGAGCTGAGATCCAGAGAGAAATTCTACCTTTAAAAAAATCGTAAAAAGGAAAAATTACCAAAAAAACATGAAGAGACAGGAGCAGAGAGAGACAGAGACCTCAGAGACACAGGGACAGGGATAGAAGGCCAGAAGGGCTCCCTACCACACTAGCTTTGCTTGCTGGAGGCTGAATTATGAGTAGAAAATCTTCATTTCTCCTATGCCTGAAATATCTCGTTCCCAGTATCCATGTGGATCCTTCTCAGAGAAGGACTCAACTCTCCTGCCTGGGAGAAAGGAGCAGAAGGGCTTATTAACAAAACAAAAGATGGAGCTGAGAGCCAGAGAGAAATTCTACCTTTAAAAAATCGTAAGAAGGAAAAATTACCAAAAAAAATGAGGAGACAGAAGCAGAGAGACAGAGACCTCAGAGACACAGGGACAGGGATAGAATGCCAGAGGGTCTCCCTACCACACTAGCTTTGCTTGCTGGAGGCTGAATTATGAGTAGAAAATCTTCATTTCTCCGGTGCCTGAAATATCTAATTCCCAGTATACATGTGGATTCTTCTCAGAGAATGGCTCAACTCTCCTGCCTGGGAGAAAGGAGCAGAAGGGCTTATTAACAAAACAAAAGATGGAGCTGAGAGCAAGAGAGAAATTCTACCTTTAAAAAAATCGTAAAAAGGAAAAATTACCAAAAAAACATGAGGAGATAGGAGCAGAGAGAGACAGAGAACTCAGAGACACAGGGACAGGGATAGAAGGCCGGAGGGGCTCCCTACCACACTAGCTTTCCTTGCTAGAGGCTGAATTATGAGTAGCAAATCTTCATTTCTCTGGTGCCTGAAATATCTAGTTCCCAATATCCATGTGGATCCTTCTCAGAGAATGGCTCAACTCTCCTGCCTGGGAGAAAGGAGCAGAAGGGCTTATTAAAAAAACAAAAGATGGAGCTGAGAGCCAAGGAGAAATTCTTTCTTTAAAAAAATCGTAAAAAGGAAAAATTACCAAAAAAAATGCGGAGACAGGAGCAGAGAGAGACAGAGACCTCAGAGACAAAGGGACAGGGATAGAAGGACAGAGGGGCTCCCTACCACACTAGCTTTGCTTGCTGGAGGCTGAATTTTGAGTAGAAAATCTTCATTTCTCCTATGCCCTGAAATATCTAGTTCCCAGTACCCATGTGGATACTTCTCAGAGAATGGCTCAACTCTCCTGCCTGGGAGAAAGGAGCAGAGGTGCTTATTAACAAAACAAAAGATGGAGCTGAGAGCCAGAGAGAAATTCTACCTTTAAAATAATCGTAAAAAGAAAAAATTACCAAAAATATGAGGAGACAGGAGCAGAGAGAGACAGAGACTTCAGAGACACAGGGACAAGGATAGAAGGCCAGAGGGGCTCCCTACCACACCAGCTTTGCTTGCTGGCGGCTGAATTATGAGTAGAAAATCTTCATTTCTCCTGTGCCTGAAATATCTAGTTCCCAGTATTCATGTGGATCCTTCCCAGAGAATGGCTCAACTCTTCTGCCTGGGAGAGAGGAGCAGAAGGGCTTATTAACAAAACAAAAGATGGAGCTGAGAGCAAGAGAGAATTTCTACCTTTAAAAAAAATCGTAAAAAGGAAAAATTACCAAAAACACTTGAGGAGACAGGAGCAGACAGAGACAGAGACCTCAGAGACACAGGAACAGTGATAGAAGTTCAGAGGGGCTCCCTACCACACTAGCTTTGCTTGCTGGAGGCTGAATTGTGCGTAGAAAATCTTCATTTCTCCGGTGCCTGAAATATCTACTTCCCAGTATCCATGTGGATACTTCTCAGAGAATGGCTCAACTCTCCTGCCTGGGAGAAAGGAGCAGAAGGGCTTATTAACAAAACAAAAGAAGGAGCTGAGAGCCAGAGAGAAATTCTACCTTTAAAAAAATCGTAAAAAGGAAAAATTACCAAAAAAAACATGAGGAGACAGGAGCAGAGAGAGACAGAGATCTCAGAGACACAGGGACAGGGATAGAAGGCCAGAAGGGCTCCCTACCACACCAACTTTGCATGCTGGAGGCTGAATTATGAGTAGAAAATCTTCATTCCTCCTGTGCCTGAAATATTTATTTCCCAGTATCCATGTGGATGCTTCTCAGAGAATGGCTCAACTCTCCTGCCTGGGAGAAAGGAGCAGAAGGGCTTATTAACAAAACAAAGATGGAGCTGAGAACCAGAGAGAAATTCTACCTTTAAAAAAATCGTAAAAAGGAAAAATTACCAAAAAAACATGAGGAGACAGGAGCAGAGAGAGACAGAGACCTCAGAGACACAGGGACAGGGATAGAAGGCCAGAGGGGCTCCCTACCACACTAGCTTTGCTTGCTGGAGGCTGAATTATGAGTAGAAAATCTTCATTTCTCCTGTGCCTGAAATATCTTGTTCCCAGTATACATGTGGATACTTCCCAGAGAATGGCTCAACTCTTCTGCCTGGGAAAAAGGAGCAGAAGGGCTTATTAACAAAAGAAAAGATTGAGCTGAGAGCTAGAGAGAAATTCTACCTTTAAAGAAATCGTAAAAAAGAAAAATTACCAAAAAAACATGAGGAGACAAGAGCAGAGAGATACAGAGACCTCAGAGACACAGGGACAGGGATAGAAGGCCAGAGGGGCTCCCTACCACACTAGCTTTTCTTGCTGGACGCTGAATTATGAGTAGAAAATCTTCATATCTCCAGTGCCTGAAATATCTAGTTCCCAGTATCCATGTGGATCCTTCTCAGAGAATGGCTCAACTCTCCTGCCTGGGGGAAAGGAGCAGAAGGGCTTATTAACAAAACAAAAGATGGAGCTGAGAGCCAGAGAGAAATTCTACCTTTAAAAAAATCGTAAAAAGGAAAAATTACCAAAAAAACATGAGGACACAGGAGCAGAGAGAGACAGAGACCTCAGAGACACAGGGACAGGGATAGAAGGCCAGAGGGGCTCCCTACCACACTAGCTTTGCTTGCTGGAGGCTGAATTAAGAGTAGAAAATCTTCATTTCTCCTGTGCCGTAAATATCTATTTCCCAGTAGCCATGTGGATTCTTCTCAGAGAATGGCTCAACTCTCCTGCCTGGGAGAAAGGAGCAGAAGGGCTTATTAACAATACAAAAGATGGAGCTGAGAGTCAGAGAGAAATTCTACCTTTAAAAAAATCGTAAAAAAGGAAAAATTACCAAAAAAACATGAGGAGACAGGAGCAGAGAGAGACAGAGACCTCAGAGACACAGGGACAGGGATAGAAGGCCAGAGGGGCTCCCTACCACCCTGCCTTTGCTTGCTGGAGGCTGAATTATGAGTAGAAAATCTTCATTTCTCCGGTGCCTGAAATAGCTAGTTCACAGTATCCATGTGGATTCTTCTCAGAGAATGGCTGAACTCTCCTGCCTGGGAGAAAGGAGCAGAAGGGCTTATTAACAAACAAAAGATGGAGCTGAGAGCCAGAGAGAAATTCTACCTTTAAAAAAATCGTAAAAAGGAAAAATTTCCCAAAAAACATGAGGAGACAGGAGCAGAGAGAGACAGATACCTCAGAGACACAGGGACAGGGATAGAAGGCCAGAGGGGCTCCCTACTACACTCCTTTGCTTGCTGGAGGCTGAATTATGAGTAGCAAATCTTCATTTCTTCGGTTCCTGAAATATCTAGTTCCCAGTATCCATGTAGATTCTTCTCAGAGAATGGCTGAACTCTCCTGCCTGGGAGAAAGGAGCAGAAGGGCTTAATAACAAAACAAAAGATGGAGCTGACAGCCAGAGAGAAATTCTACCTTTAAAATAATCGTAAAAAGGAAAAATTACCAAAAACAAATGAGAGGACAGGAGCAGAGAGAGACAGAGAACTCAGAGACACAGGGAAAGGGATTGAAAGCCAGTGGGGCTCCCTACCACACTAGCTTTGCTTGCTGGAGGCTGAATTATGAGTAGCAAAACTTCATTTCTCTGGTGCCTGAAATATCTAGTTCCCAGTACCCATGTGGATTCTTCTCAGAAAATGGCTCAACTCTCGTGCATGGGAGAAAGGAGCTGAAGGGCTTATTAACAAAACAAAAGATGGAACTGAGAGCCAGAGAGAAATTCTACTTTAAAAAATCGTAAAAGGAAGAATTACCAAAAAAACATGAGGAGAAAGGAGCAGAGATAGACAGAGACCTCAGAGAAACACGGACAGGGATAGAATGCCAGAGGGTCTCCCTACCACACTAGCTTTGCTTGCTGGAGGCTGAAATATGAGTAGAAAATCTTCATTTCTCCGGTGCCTGAAATATCTAATTCCCAGTATCCATGTGGATCCTTCTCAGAGAATGGCTCAACTCTCCTGCCTGGGAGAAAGGAGCAGAAGGGCTTATTAACAAAACAAAAGATGGAGCTGAGAGCAAGAGAGAAATTCTACCTTTAAAAAAATCGTAAAAAGGAAAAATTACCAAAAAAACATGAGGAGATAGGAGCAGAGAGAGACAGAGACCTCAGAGACACAGGGAAAGGGATAGAAGGCCGGAGGGGCTCCCTACCACACTAGCTTTGCTTGCTAGAGGCTGAATTATGAGTAGCAAATCTTCATTTCTCCGGTGCCTGAAATATCTAGTTCCCAATATCCATGTGGATCCTTCTCAGAGAATGGCTCAACTCTCCTGCCTGGGAGAAAGGAGCAGAAGGGCTTATTAACAAAACAAAAGATGGAGCTGAGAGCCAAGGAGAAATTCTTCCTTTAAAAAAATCGTAAAAAGGAAAAATTAACAAAAAATATGCGGAGACAGGAGCAGAGAGAGACAGAGACCTCAGAGACAAAGGGACAGGGATAGAAGGACAGAGGGGCTCCCTACCACACTAGCTTTGCTTGCTGGAGGCTGAATTATGAGTAGAAAATCTTCATTTCTCCTATGCCCTGAAATATCTATTTCCCAGTATCCATGTGGATTCTTCTCAGAGAATGGCTCAACTCTCCTGCCTGGGAGAAAGGAGCAGAAGGGCTTATTAACAAAACAAAAGAAGGAGCTGAGAGCCAGAGAGAAATTCTACCTTTAAAAAAATCGTAAAAAGGAAAAATTACCAAAAAAACATGAAGAGACAGGAGCAGAGAGAGACAGAGACCTCAGAGACACAGGGACAGGGATAGAAGGCCAGAAGGGCTCCCTACCACACTAGCTTTGCTTGCTGGCGGCTGAATTATGAGTAGAAAATCTTCATTTCTCCTGTGCCTGAAATATCTAGTTCCCAGTATCCATGTGGATCCTTCTCAGAGAAGGACTCAACTCTCCTGCCTCGGAGAAAGGAGCAGAAGGGCTTATTAACAAAACAAAAGATGGAGCTGAGAGCCAGAGAGAAATTCTACCTTTAAAAAATCGTAAGAAGGAAAAATTACCAAAAAAACATGAGGAGACAGGAGCAGAGAGAGACAGAGAACTCAGAGCCACAGGGACAGGGATAGAAGGCCAGAGGGGCTCCCTACCACACTAGCTTTGCTTGCTGGAGGCTGAATTATGAGTAGAAAATCTTCATTTCTCCTGTGCCTGAAATATCTAGTTCCCAGTATCCATGTGGATAATTCCCAGAGAAGGGCTCACCTCTTCTGCCTGGGAGAAAGGAGCAGAAGGGCTTATTAACAAAAGGAAAGATTGAGCTGAGAGCCAGAGAGAAATTCTACCTTTAAAAAAATCGTAAAAAAGAAAAATTACCAAAAAAACATGAGGAGACAAGAGCAGAGAGAGACAGAGTCCACAGAGACACAGGGACAGGGATAGAAGGCCAGAGGGGCTCCCTACCACACTAGCTTTTCTTGCTGGAGGCTGAATTATGAGTAGAAAATCTTCATATCTCCGGTGCCTGAAATATCTAGTTCCCAGTATCCATGTGGATACTTCTCAGAGAATGGCTCAACTCTCCTGCCTGGGAGAAAGGAGCAGAAGGGCTTATTAACAAAACAAAAGATGGAGCTGAGAGCCAGAGAGAAATTCTACCTTTAAAAAAATCGTAAAAAGGAAAAATTACCAAAAAAACATGAGGAGACAGGAGCAGAGAGAGACAGAGACCTCAGAGACACAGGGATAGGGCTAGAAGGCCAGAGGGGCTACCTATCACACTAGCTTTGCTTGCTGGAGGCAGAATTAGAGTAGAAAATCTTCATTTCTCCGGTGCATGAAATATCTATTTCCCAGTATCCATGTGGATTCTTCTCAGAGAATGGCTCAACTCTCCTGCCTGAGAGAAAGGAGCAGAGGGGCTTATTAACAAAACAAAAGATGGAGCTGAGAGCCAGAGAGAAATCCTACCTTTAAAAAAATCGTAAAAAGGAATAATTACCAAAAAAACATGAGGAGACAGGAGCAGAGAGAGACAGAGACCTCAGAGACACAGGGACAGGGATAGAAGGCCAGAGGGGCTCCCTACCACACTGCCTTTGCTTGCTGGAGGCTGAATTATGAGTAGAAAATTTTCATTTCTCCGGTGCCTGAAATAGCTAGTTCCCAGTATCCATGTGGATTCTTCTCAGAGAATGGCTGAACTCTCCTGCCTGGGAGAAAGGAGCAGAAGGGCGTATTAACAAAACAAAAGATGGAGCTGAGAGCCAGAGAGAAATTCTACCTTTAAAAAAACCGTAAAAAGGAAAAATTACCAAAAAAACATGAGGAGACAGGATCAGAGAGAGACAGAGACCTCAGAGACACAGGGACAGGGATAGAAGGCCAGAGGGGCTCCCTACCACACTAGCTTTGCTTGCTGGAGGCTGAATTATGAGTAGCAAATCTTCATTTCTCTGGTGCCTGAAATATCTAGTTCCCAGTACCCATGTGGATTCTTCTCAGAAAATGGCTCAACTCTCCTGCATGGGAGAAAGGAGCTGAAGGGCTTATTAACAAAACAAAAGATGGAACTGAGAGCCAGAGAGAAATTCTACTTTAAAAAAATCGTAAAAGGAAGAATTACCAAAAAAACATGAGGAGAAAGGAGCAGATATAGACAGAGACCTCAGAGAAACACGGACAGGGATAGAATGCCAGAGGTTCTCCCTACCACACTAGCTTTGCTTGCTGGAGGCTGAATTATGAGTAGAAAATCTTCATTTCTCCGGTGCCTGAAATATCTAATTCCCAGTATCCATGTGGATTCTTCTAAGAGAATGGCTCAACTCTCCTGCCTGGGAGAAAGGAGCAGAAGGGCTTATTAAAAAAACAAAAGATGGAGCTGAGAGCAAGAGAGAAATTCTACCTTTAAAAAAATCGTAAAAAGGAAAAATTACCAAAAAAACATGAAGAGACAGGAGCAGAGAGCGACAGAGATCTCAGAGACACAGGGACAGGGATAGAAGGCCAGAGGGGCTCCCTACCACACTAGCTTTGCTGGCTGGAGGCTGAATTATGAGTAGAAAATCTTCATTTCTCCTGTGCCTGAAATATCTATTTCCCAGTATCCATGTGGATTCTTCTCAGAGAAGGACTCAACTCTCCTGCCTGGGAGAAAGGAGCAGAAAGGCTTATTAACAAAACAAAAGATGGAGCTGAGAGCCAGAGAGAAATTCTTCCTTTAAAAAATCGTAAGAAGGAAAAATTACCAAAAAAAATGAGGAGACAGACGCAGAGAGACAGAGACCTCAGAGACACAGGGACAGGGATAGAAGGCCAGAGTGGCTCCCTACCACACTAGCTTTGCTTGCTGGAGGCTGAATTATGAGTAGAAAATCTTCATTTCTCCTGTGCCTTAAATATCTAGTTCCCCGTATCCATGTGGATACTTCCCAGAGAATTGCTCACCTCTTCTGCCTGGGAGAAAGGAGCAGAAGGGCTTATTAACAAAAGAAAAGATTGAGCTGAGAGCCAGAGAGAAATTCTACCTTTAAAAAAATCGGAAAAAAGAAAAATTACCAAAAAAACATGAGGAGACAAGAGCAGAGAGAGACAGAGAGCTCAGAGACACAGGGACAGGGATAGAAGGCCAGAGGGGCTCCCTACCACACTACCTTTTCTTGCTGGAGCCTGAAATATGAGCAGAAAATCTTCATATCTCCGGTGCCTAAAATATCTATTTCCCAGTATCCATGTGGATCCTTCTCAGAGAATGGCTCAACTCTCCTGCCTGTGAGAAAGGAGCAGAAGGGCTTATTAACAAAACAAAAGATGGAGCTGAGAGCCAGAGAGAAATTCTACCTTTAAAAAAATCGTAAAAAGGAAAAATTACCAAAAAAACATGAGGAGACAGGAGCAGAGAGAGACAGAGGCCTAAGAGACACAGGGACAAGGATAGATGGCCAGAGGGGCTCCCTACCACACTGCCTTTGCTTGCTGGAGGCTGAATTATGAGTAGAAAATCTTCATTTCTATGGTGCCTGAAATAGCTAGTTCACAGTATACACGTGGATTCTTCTCAGAGAATGGCTGAACTCTCCTGCCTGGGAGAAAGGAGCAGAAGGGCGTATTAACAAAACAAAAGATGGAGCTGAGAGCCAGAGAGAAATTCTACCTTTAAAAATATCGTAAAAAGGAAAAATTACCAAAAAAACATGAGGAGACAGGAGCAGAGAGAGACAGAGACCTCAGAGACAAAGGGACAGGGATAGAAGTCCAGCGGGGCTCCCTACCACACTAGCTTTGCTTGCTGGAGGCTGAAATTTGAGTAGAAAATCTTCATTTCTCCTGTGCCTGAAATATCTAATTCCCAGTATCCATGTGGATACTTCTCAGAGAATGGCTCAACTCTCCTGCCTGGGAGAAAGGAGCAGAAGGGCTTATTAACAAAACAAAAGATGGAGCTGAGAGCCAGAGAGAAATTCTACCTTTAAAAAAATCGTAAAAAGGAAAAATTACCAAAAAAACATGAGGAGACAGGAGCAGAGTGAGACTGAGACCTCAGAAACACAGGGACAGGGATAGAAGGCCAGAGGGGCTCCCTACCACACTAGCTTTGCTTGCTGGAGGCTGAATTACGAGTAGAAAATCTTCATTTCTCCAGTGCCTGAAATATCTAGTTCCCAGGATCCATGTTGACACTTCTGAGAGAATGGCTCAACTCTCCTGCCTGGGAGAAAGGAGCAGAAGGGCTTATTAACAAAACAAAAGATGGAGCTGAGCGCCAAGGAGAAATTCTTCCTTTAAAAAAATCGTAAAGAGGAAAAATTACCAAAAAATATGCGGAGACAGGAGCAGAGAGAGACAGAGACCTCAGAGACAAAGGACAGGGATAGGAGGACAGAGGGGCTCCCTACCACACTAGCTTTGCTTGCTGCAGGCTGAATTATGAGTAGAAAATCTTCATTTCTCCTATGCCCTGAAATATCTAGTTCCCAGTATCCATGTGGATTCTTCTAAGAGAATGGCTCAACTCTCCTGCCTGGGAGAAAGGAGCAGAAGGGCTTATTTACAAAACAAAAGATGGAGCTGAGAGCAAGAGAGAAATTCTACCTTTAAAAAAATCGTAAAAAGGAAAAATTACCAAAAAAACATGAAGAGAGAGGAGCAGAGAGAGCCAGAGACCTCAGAGACACAGGGACAAGGATAGAAGGCCAGAAGGGCTCCCTACCACACTAGCTTTGCTTGCTGGAGGCTGAATTATGAGTAGAAAATCTTCATTTCTCCTGTGCCTGAAATATCTAGTTCCCAGTATCCATGTGGATTCTTCTCAGAGAAGGACTCAACTCTCCTGCCTGGGAGAAAGGAGCAGAAGGGCTTATTAACAAAACAAAATATGGAGCTGAGAGCCAGAGAGAAATTCTTCCTTTAAAAAATCGTAAGAACGAAAAATTACCAAAAAAAATGAGGAGACAGACGCAGAGAGACAGAGACCTCAGAGACACAGGGACAGGGATAGAAGGCCAGAGTGGCTCCCTACCACACTAGCTTTGCTTGGTGGTGGCTGAATTATGAGTAGAAAATCTTCATTTCTCCTGTGCCTGAAATATCTAGTTCCCAGTATCCATGTGGATACTTCCCAGAGAATGGCTCAACTCTTCTGCCTGGGAGAAAGGAGCAGAAGGGCTTATTAACAAAAGAAAAGTTTTAGCTGAGAGCCAGAGAGAAATTCTACCTTTAAAAAAATCGGAAAAAAGAAAAATTACCAAAAAAACATGAGGAGACAAGAGCAGAGAGAGACAGAGAGCTCAGAGACACAGGGGCAGGGATAGAAGGCCAGAGGGGCTACCTACCACCCTGCCTTTGCTTGCTGGAGGCTGAATTATGAGTAGAAAATCTTCATTTCTCCGGTGCCTGAAATAGCTATTTCCAGTATCCATGTGGATTCTTCTCAGAGAATGGCTGAACTCTCCTGCCGGGGAGAAAGGAGCAGAAGGGCTTATTAACAAAACAAAAGATGGAGCTGAGAGCCAGAGAGAAATTCTACCTTTAAAAAATCGTAAGAAGGAAAAATTACCAAAAATATGAGGAGACAGAAGCAGAGAGACAGAGACCTCAGAGACACATGGACAGGGATAGAAGGCCAGAGTGGCTCCCTACCACACTAGCTTTGCTTGCTGGAGGCTGAATTAAGAGTAGAAAATCTTCATTTCTCCTGTGCCGTAAATATCTAGTTCCCAGTATCCATGTGGATTCTTCTCAGAGAATGGCTCAACTCTCCTGCCTGGGAGAAAGGAGCAGAAGGGCTTATTAACAATACAAAAGATGGACCTTAGAGCCAGAGAGAAATTCTACCTTTAAAGAAATCGTAATAAGGAAAAATTACCAAAAAAACCTGAGGAGATATGAGCAGAGAGAGACAGAGACCTCAGAGACACAGGGACAGGGATAGAAGGACAGAGTGGCTCCCTACCACACTAGCTTTGCTTGCTGGAGGCTGAATTATGAGTAGCAAATCTTCATTTCTCCGGTGCCTGATATATCTAGTTCCCAGTATCCATGTGGATCCTTCTCAGAGAATTGCTCAAATTTCCTGCCTGGGAGAAAGGAGCAGAAGGTCTTATTAACAAAAGAAAAGATGGAGTTGAGAGCCAGAGAAAAATTCTACCTTTAAAAAAATCCTAAAAAGAAAAATTACCAAAAAAACATGAGGAGACAAGAGCAGAGAGAGACAGAGACCTCAGAGACACAGGGACAGGGATAGAAGGCCAGAGGGGCTCCCTACCACACTATCTTTGCTTGCTGCAGGCTGAATTATGAGTAGCAAATCTTCATTTCTCCTGTGCCTGAAATATCTAGTTCCCAGTATCCATGTGGATTCTTCTCAGAGAATGGCTCAACTCTCCTGCCTGGGAGAAAGGAGCAGAAGGGCTTATTAACAAAACAAAAGATGGAGCTGAGAGCTAGAGAGAAATTCTACCTTTAAAAAAATCGTAAAAAGGAAAAATTACCAAAAAAACATGAGGAGACAGGAGCAGAGAGAGACAGAGACCTCAGAGACACAGGGACAGGGAAAGAAGGCCAGAGGGGCTCCCTACCACACTACCTTGGCTTGCTGGAGGCTGAATTATGAGTAGAAAATCTTCAAATCTCTGGTGCCTGAAATAGCTAGTTCACAGTATCCATGTGGATTCTTCTCAGAGAATGGCTGAACTCTCCTGCCTGGGAGAAAGGAGCAGAAGGGCGTATTAACAAAACAAAAGATGGAGCTGAGAGCCAGAGAGAAATTCTACCTTTAAAAAAATCGTAAAAAGGAAAAATTACCAAAAAAACATGAGGAGACAGGAGCAGAGAGAGACAGAGGCCTCAGAGACACAGGGACAGGGATAGAAGGCCAGAGGGGCTCCCTACCACACTAGCTTTGCTTGCTGGAGGGTGTATTATGAGTAGAAATCTTCATTTCTCCGGTGCATGAAATATCTAGTTCCCAGTATCAATGTGGATTCTTCTCAGAGAATGGCTCAATGCTCCTGCCTGGGAGAAAGGAGCAGAAGGGCTTATTAACAAAACAAAACATGGAGCTGAGAGCCAGAGAGTAATTCTACCTTTAAAAAAATCGTAAAAAGGAAAAATTTCCAAAAAAACATGAGGAGACAGGAGCAGAGAGAGACAGATACCTCAGAGACACAGGGACAGGGATAGAAGGCCAGAGGGGCTACCTACCACACTCCTTTGCTTGCTGGAGGCTGAATTATGAGTAGCAAATCTTCATTTCTTCGGTTCCTGAAATATCTAGTTCCCAGTATCCATGTAGATTCTTCTCAGAGAATGGCTCAACTCTCCTGCCTGGGAGAAAGGAGCTGAAGGGCTTATTAACAAAACAAAAGATGGAGCTGAGAGCAAGAGAGAAATTCTACCTTTAAAAAAATCGTAAAAAGGAAAAATTACCACAAAAACATGAAGAGACCGGAGCAGAGAGAGACAGAGACCTCAGAGACAGAGGGACAGGGATAGAAGGCCAGAAGGGCTCCCTACCACACTAGCTTTGCTTGCTGGAGGCTCAATTATGAGTAGAAAATCTTCATTTCTCCTGTGCCTGAAATATCTAGTTCCCAGTATCCATGTGGATACTTCTCAGAGAAGGACTCAACTCTCCTGCCTGGGAGAAAGGAGCAGAAGGGCTTTTTAACAAAACAAAAGATGGAGCTGAGAGCCAGAGAGAAATTCTACCTTTAAAAAATCGTAAGAAGGAAAAATTACCAAAGAAAATGAGAAGACAGAAGCAGAGAGACAGAGACCTCAGAGACACAGGGACAGGTATAGAAGGCCAGAGTGGCTCCCTACCACACTAGCTTTGCTTGCTGGAGGCTGAATTAAGAGTAGAAAATCTTCATTTCTCCTGTGCCTGAAATATCTAGTTCCCAGTATCCATGTGGATTCTTATCAGAGAATGGCTCAACTCTCCTGCCTGGGAGAAAGGAGCAGAAGGGCTTATTAACAATACAAAAGATGGAGCTGAGAGCCAGAGAGAAATTCTACCTTTAAAAAAATCGTAAAAAGGAAAAATTACCAAAAAAACATGAGGAGACAGGAGCACAGTGAGACTGAGACCTCAGAAACACAGGGACAGGGATAGAAGGCCAGAGGGGCTCCCTACAACACTAGCTTTGCTTGCTGGAGGCTGAATTACGAGTAGAAAATCTTCATTTCTCCGGTGCCTGAAATATCTAGTTCCCAGTATCCATGTTGACTCTTCTGAGAGAATGGCTCAACTCTCCTGCCTGGGAGAAAGGAGCAGAAGGGCTTATTAACAAAACAAAAGATGGAGCTGAGAGCCAGAGAGAAATTCTACCTTTAAAAAAATCGTAAAAAGGAAAAATTTCCAAAAAAACATGAGGAGACAGGAGCAGAGAGAGACAGATACCTCAGAGACACAGGGACAGGGATAGAAGGCCAGAGGGGCTACCTACCACACTCCTTTGCTTGCTGGAGGCTGAATTATGAGTAGCAAATCTTCATTTCTTCGGTTCCTGAAATATCTAGTTCCCAGTATCCATGTAGATTCTTCTCAGAGAATGGCTCAACTCTCCTGCCTGGGAGAAAGGAGCAGAAGGGCTTATTAACAAAACAAAAGATGGAGCTGAGAGCAAGAGAGAAATTCTACCTTTAAAAAAATCGTAAAAAGGAAAAATTACCAAAAAAAATGAAGAGACAGGAGCAGAGAGAGACAGAGACCTCAGAGACAGAGGGACAGGGATAGAAGGCCAGAAGGGCTCCCTACCACACTAGCTTTGCTTGCTGGAGGCTCAATTATGAGTAGAAAATCTTCATTTCTCCTGTGCCTGAAATATCTAGTTCCCAGTATCCATGTGGATTCTTCTCAGAGAAGGACTCAACTCTACTGCCTGGGAGAAAGGAGCAGAAGGGCTTTTTAACAAAACAAAAGATGGAGCTGAGAGCCAGAGAGAAATTCTACCTTTAAAAAATCGTAAGAAGGAAAAATTACCAAAAAAATGAGAAGACAGAAGCAGAGAGACAGAGACCTCAGAGACACAGGGACAGGTATAGAAGGCCAGAGTGGCTCCCTACCACACTAGCTTTGCTTGCTGGAGGCTGAATTAAGAGTAGAAAATCTTCATTTCTCCTGTGCCTGAAATATCTAGTTCCCAGTATCCATGTGGATTCTTATCAGAGAATGGCTCAACTCTCCTGCCTGGGAGAAAGGAGCAGAAGGGCTTATTAACAATACAAAAGATGGAGCTGAGAGCCAGAGAGAAATTCTACCTTTAAAGAAATCGTCATAAGGAAAAATTACCAAAAAAACCTGAGGAGATATGAGCAGAGAGAGACAGAGAACTCAGAGACACAGGGACAGGGATAGAAGGACAGAGGGGCGCCCTACCACAATAGCTTTGCTTGCTGGAGGCTGAAATTTGAGTAGAAAATCTTCATTTCTCCTGTGCCTGAAATATCTAATTCCCAGTATCCATGTGGATACTTCTCAGAGAATGGCTCAACTCTCCTGCCTGGGAGAAAGGAGCAGAAGGGCTTATTAACAAAACAAAAGATGGAGCTGAGAGCCAGAGAGAAATTCTACCTTTAAAAAAATCGTAAAAAGGAAAAATTACCAAAAAAACATGAGGAGACAGGAGCACAGTGAGACTGAGACCTCAGAAACACAGGGACAGGGATAGAAGCCAGAGGGGCTCCCTACAACACTAGCTTTGCTTGCTGGAGGCTGAATTACGAGTAGAAAATCTTCATTTCTCCGGTGCCTGAAATATCTAGTTCCCAGTATCCATGTTGACTCTTCTGAGGGAATGGCTCAACTCTCCTGCCTGGAGAAAGGAGCAGAAGGGCTTATTAACAAAACAAAAGATGGAGCTGAGAGCCAGAGAGAAATTCTACCTTTAAAAAAATCGTAAAAAAGAAAAATTACCAAAAAAACATGAGGAGACAAGAGCAGAGAGAGACAGAGACCACAGAGACACAGGGACAGGGATAGGAGGCCAGAGGGGCTCCCTACCACACTAGCTTTTCTTGCTGGAGGCTGAATTATGAGTAGAAAATCTTCATATCTCCGGTGCCTGAAATATCTAGTTCCCAGTATCCATGTGGATACTTCTCAGAGAATGGCTCAACTCTCCTGCCTGGGAGAAAGGAGCAGAAGGGCTTATTAACAAAACAAAAGATGGAGCTGAGAGCCAGAGAGAAATTCTACCTTTAAAAAAATCGTAAAAAGGAAAAATTACCAAAAAAACTTGAGGAGACAGGAGCAGAGAGAGACATAGAACTCAGAGACACAGGGACAGGGATAGAAGGCCAGAGGGGCTCCCTACCACACTAGCTTTGCTTGCTGGAGGCTGAATTATGAGTAGAAAATCTTCATTTCTCCTGTGCCTGAAATATCTAGTTCCCAGTATCCATGTGGATAATTCCCAGAAAATGGCTCACCTCTTCTGCCTGGGAGAAAGGAGCAGAAGGGCTTATTAACAAAAGAAAAGATTGAGCTGAGAGCCAGAGAGAAATTCTACCTTTAAAAAAATCGTAAAAAAGAAAAATTACCAAAAAAACATGAGGAGACAAGAGCAGAGAGAGACAGAGACCACAGAGTCACAGAGACAGGGATAGAAGGCCAGAGGGGCTCCCTACCACACTAGCTTTTCTTGCTGGAGGCTGAATTATGAGTAGAAAATCTTCATATCTCCGGTGCCTGAAATATCTAGTTCCCAGTATCCATGTGGATACTTCTCAGAGAATGGATCAACTCTCCTGCCTGGGAGAAAGGAGCAGAAGGGCTTATTAACAAAACAAAAGATGGAGCTGAGAGCCAGAGAGAAATTCTACCTTTAAAAAAATCGTAAAAAGGAAAAATTACCAAAAAAACATGAGGAGACAGGAGCAGAGAGAGACAGAGAACTCAGAGACACAGGGACAGGGATAGAAGGCCAGAGGGGCTACCTATCACACTAGCTTTGCTTGCTGGAGGCAGAATTAGAGTAGAAAATCTTCATTTCTCCGGTGCATGAAATATCTAGTTCCCAGTATCCATGTGGATTCTTCTCAGAGAATGGCTCAACTCTCCTGCCTGAGAGAAAGGAGCAGAGGGGCTTATTAACAAAACAAAAGATGGAGCTGAGAGCCAGAGAGAAATTCTACCTTTAAAAAAATCGTAAAAAGGAATAATTACCAAAAAAACATGAGGAGACAGGAGCAGAGAGAGACAGAGACCTCAGAGACACAGGGACAGGGATAGAAGGCCAGAGGGGCTCCCTACCACACTGTCTTTGCTTGCTGGAGGCTGAATCATGAGTAGAAAATTTTCATTTCTCCGGTGCCTGAAATAGCTAGTTCCCAGTATCAATGTGGATTCTTCTCAGAGAATGGCTGAACTCTCCTGCCTGGGAGAAAGGAGCAGAAGGGCGTATTAACAAAACAAAAGATGGAGCTGAGAGCCAGAGAGAAATTCTACCTTTAAAAAAATCGTAAAAAGGAAAAATTACCAAAAAAACATGAGGAGACAGGAGCAGAGAGAGACAGAGACCTCAGAGACACAGGGACAGGGATAGAAGGCCAGAGGGGCTCCCTACCACACTAGCTTTGCTTGCTGGAGGCTGAATTATGAGTAGCAAATCTTCATTTCTCTGGTGCCTGACATATCTAGTTCCCAGTACCCATGTGGATTCTTCTCAGAAAATGGCTCAACTCTTCTGCATGGGAGAAAGGAGCTGAAGGGCTTATTAACAAAACAAAAGATGGAACTGAGAGCCAGAGAGAAATTCTACTTTAAAAAAATCGTAAAAGGAAGAATTACCAAAAAAACATGAGGAGAAAGCAGCAGAGATAGACAGAGACCTCAGAGAAACACGGACAGGGATAGAATGCCAGAGGTTCTCCCTACCACACTAGCTTTGCTTGCTGGAGGCTGAATTATGAGTAGAAAATCTTCATTTCTCCGGTGCCTGAAATATCTAATTCCCAGTATCCATGTGGATTCTTCTAAGAGAATGGCTCAACTCACCTGCCTGGGGGAAAGGAGCAGAAGGGCTTATTAACAAAACAAAAGATGGAGCTGAGAGCAAGAGAGAAATTCTACCTTTAAAAAAATCGTAACAAGGAAAAATTACCAAAAAAACATGAAGAGACAGGAGCAGAGAGAGACAGAGACCTCAGAGACACAGGGACAGGGATAGAAGGCCAGAAGGGCTCCCTACCACACTAGCTTTGCTTGCTGGAGGCTCAATTATGAGTAGAAAATCTTCATTTATCCTGTGCCTGAAATATCTAGTTCCCAGTATCCATGTGGATTCTTCTCAGAGAAGGACTCAACTCTCCTGCCTGGGAGAAAGGAGCAGAAGGGCTTTTTAACAAAACAAAAGATGGAGCTGAGAGCCAGAGAGAAATTCTACCTTTAAAAAATCGTAAGAAGGAAAAATTACCAAAGAAAATGAGAAGACAGAAGCAGAGAGACAGAGACCTCAGAGACACAGGGACAGGTATAGAAGGCCAGAGTGGCTCCCTACCACACTAGCTT